>PVJI01011345.1:0-56607 GCA_004026765.1 Micronycteris hirsuta | reverse complement strand
AGATTTTAGTTTTTGTCCATTGAGTATAATGTTGGCTGTAGGTTTCTCATATATGGCCTTTATTATGTTGAGGAATGCTCCCTCTATTCCCACTTTGCTAAGTGTTTTTTATCATAAATGGATGCTGTACCTTATCGAATGCTTTTTCTGCATCTATTGATATGATCATGTGATTTTTGTCTTTGCTTTTGTTTATGTGGTGTATTATGTTTATTGTTTTGCGAATGTTGTACCATCCTTGCATCCCTGGGATGAAACCTACTTGGTCATGGTGAATGATCTTTTTAATGTATTGCTGGATGCGGTTTGCTAATATTTTGTTGATAATTTTAGCATCAATGTTCATCAGTGATATTGGCCTGAAGTTTTCTTTCTTTGTTGTGTCTTTTTCTGGTTTTGGGATTAGGATGATGCTGGCTTCATAAAAAGAGTTTGGGAGTCTTCCATCATTTTGGATTTTTTGGAATAGTCTATGAAGGATAGGTGTTAGTTCTTCCTTAAATGCTTTGTAGAATTCTCCTGTGAAACCATCTGGTCCAGGGCTTTTGTTTGTTGGGAGTTTTTCGATTACTGCTTTAATTTCATCCACTGTTATTGGTCTGTTCAGGCTTTCTGTTTCTTCCTTATTGAGTTTTGGAAGATTATATTTTTCTAGAAATTTGTCCATTTCTCCTAGGTTTTCATATTTCTTGGCATACAGTTCTTCATAGTAGTGACTTATAATCCTTTGTATTTCTGTGGCATCAGTTGTAATGTCTCCTCTTTCATTTCTGATTGAGTTTATTTGGGTCCTCTGTCTTTTTTTTCTTGATGAGCCTGCTTAAAGGCTTGTCTATTTTGTTTATATTTTCAAAGAACCAGCTCCTGAATTCATTGATCCTTCGAAGTGTCCTTTTAATCTCTAAGTCATTTAATTCTGATCTGATCTTCGTTATTTCCTTCCTTCTACTTGCTCTGGGTTGTCTTTGCTGTTGTTCCTCGAGTTCTTGTAGGCATAGGGTTAGGTTGTTTGTGTAAACTGCTTCTGTTTTTTTTTAGGTAGGCCTGTATCACTATGAACTTCCCTCTCAGGACTGCCTTCACTGTGTGTCCCATAAGTTTTGGGTTGTTGTCAGTTCATTTTCATTTGCTTCAAGGAACTTTTTGATTTCTTCCCTAATCTCATCCTTGACCCATTCATTGTTTAATAGCATGCTATTCAGTCTCCATGCTTTTGAGTGTTTTGGGGTTTTTTCCTTTGGGTTGGTTTCTAATTTCAGTCCCTTGTGGTCAGAGAAAATACTTGGTATGATTTCAATTTTCTTGAATTTGTTGAGGCTTGTTTTGTGTCCTATCATGTGGTCTATTTTTGAAAATATTCCATGTGCATTTGAAAATAATGTGTAATTAGCTTCTTTGGGGTGAAGGGCCCTATATATATCAGTTAAGTCCATTTCTTCTAGGGCATTCTTCAGTGCCACAATGTCTTTGCTGATATTTTTTTTTGGAGGATCTGTCCATTTTTGACAGTGGGGTGTTGAAGTCCCCTACTATAATTGTGTTGCTATCAATGTCTTTCTTGAAGTCCTCCAAGATTTTCTTTATGTATTTGGGTGCTCCTATGTTGGGTGCATATATATTTACAATATTTATATCTTCTTGGTGGATCCTTCCCTTGAGTATTATAAAGTGTCCTTCTGGGTCTCTCTTTATGGCCATTTTTTTGAAGTCTATTGTGTCTGATATGAGTATTGCTACCCCAGCTCATTTTTCTTGTCCGTTTGCTTGGAAAACTTGTTTCCAGCCCTTCACTTTCAGTCTGTGTAAGTCTTTTGTCCTGAGGTGGGTCTCTTGTAGGCAGCATATGTGTGGGTCATGCTTTCTTATCCATTCCGCTATTCTGTGTCTTTTAATTGGAGCATTTAATCCATTTACGTTTAAGGTTATTATTGATAGGTACTTATTCATTGCCATTTTTTTGTACCTGTGTTCCTCACTCTCTCTCTTTTCCTTCCTTTCCTTAAATCAGTCCCTTTAGCATCTCTTGCAGAGCTGGTTTGGTGGAGGTGTATTCTTTTAGACTTCTTTTGTCTTGGAAGCTCCTTATTTGGCCATCTATCTTGATTGAGAGCCTTGCTGGATAGAGTAGTCTTGGTTGCAGGCCTCTAGTTCTCATTACTTGGAATATTTCTTGCCATTCTCTTCTGGCTTGGAGTGTTTCCGTTGAGAAGTCAGCTGCTAACCTTATCGGGGCTCCCTTGTATGTTACTTCTTGTCTCTGTCTCGCTGCCTTTATGATTCTCTCTTTGTCTTGGAATTTTGCCATTTTAATTTTGATTTGTCTTGACGTGGGCCTGTTTGGGTTCCTTTTGATTGGGACTCTCTGTGTTTCTTGGACTTGTGTGACTTTTTCTCTCATCAGATTCGGGAAGTTTTCCATCATTACTTTTTCAAACACACTTTCTATTCCTTGCCCTTCTTCTTCCCCTTCTGGTATCCCTATTATACGAATATTATTACATTTCATATTGTCCTGCATTTCCCTTAATACCTCTTCATTCTTTCTGAGTCTCTTTTCCTGTTCCTGCTCTTTTTGGGTGTTTTTTTCTACTTTGTCTTCCAGCTCGCTGATCCGATCCTCTGCTTCATTGAGCCTACTTTTGATTCCTTCTATTGTGTTCTTTAGTTCAGATATTGGATTCTTCATTTCCACTTCGCCCTTTTGGATAGTTTCTATTTCCTTTTTCATGCTGACAGAGTTTGCAGTGAGTTCATCGTAGTTTCCCTGTAGTTTCTGGAAATTCTCTGCGAGATCATCGAGCTTCTTGAGCTTCCTGATAATCAATGCTTTGAACTCAGTATCTGATAGTTGGCTTGCCTCTGTTTTGTTTATCATTCTTTCTGGGGCTTCTTCCTTTCTTTTCATTTGGGGGTTGCTTCTTTGTCTTCCCATTGTTTGTGAGACTCTTCTTGCTATCCTCTGTTTCTTAAATTAATCTGTCAAGTTCTCTGGAGTAGCAAAGTTAATTTTGTCTCACTGTCTCTGTTTTTTGGACTGGCCCCTGTCCAGTACTGCCTCTGGTCTTTTCACAGTTCCAGGTTTTTATGTCTCACCTGTAGGTAAAGAGGAGTGAGGATGAGGGGGAAAGAAAGAAGAAAAAGAAAGAAAAAAAAAAGGGAGGAAGGAAGGGAGAAAGTATACTATAGGGAAAGGAAGGGAGGAAGGAGGAATGAAGTATAAAGAAGGAAAGAGTGGAAGGACAAATTAAAAGAAACAAATTTTTTTATCTTTTATAAATTAAAAAATAACAAAAAACAAAAGAAAAATTAAAAAAAAAGAGAGAGAGAGAGAGAGAGATGAGGAGGAGCGGCCTAAGAATACTAAAGGAGAGGGAGGAAGAAGGAATTAAAAACTAGTGAAGGACAGAGAGCAAGAAGGGCTAAAAAAAACAAAAATAGAATAAAACAAAACAAAAAAACAAAAACAAACAAACAAACAGGAAAAAAAAATCACACACACACACAAAAAAAACCTTTCAGCTTTCTGATTTTAAAGCTGTCTGGTCAGGCTGCGTCCGGCTTGGAAGATATTAGTTTTGCTTTTCTTCCTTCCTGAGGTGCACTCTTCTCTGTTGTCCAGACCCCAGCCCAGTTCCTCGGTGTGCTTCTGAGTCTAAACAGTCTTTCGATGTGCACCTGATAGGGGCAGCTCTCCCATCGCCTATTTTCTCTCTGCTGGTCTAACTAATAAGTTCTTTCTGCGCCCTTTCTGGATAGTTTGGACCCCGCTCTGAGTCAAGAGTTTGTGCGGTCTGCAGCTCCAGTCTGCCACTCCCCTCAATGGGGTGCTTCTGTCTTATTCCCACAAAGCTGATTGGTCCTGCCGGCTACGTGCGCTGGGGCTGGATGGCAAGGGCTTTGTCCCCAGCTGTCGGTGTGAGCTCCGCACACCTGTGCTGGCTTTTAATTCTGTCCCTGGGTAGTGCGCTAGCAAGCGCCAACCGAGGGACCCCGGTTGTGCACTGTCCCTGTTATTTTTGAGCTGTGCTCCTGTGTTCGCTCTCTTGTCTGTCCCTGGAATGTGCGCCAAAGAGCTCTGGCTGAGGAGCCCAGTTGTGAGCCGCTGACTGTAAGCTGTTCCCAATTCTTCTGGAATGAGCTGGGAAAGGCCTCGGTCCCGAGCTCAAACAGCCTCCAATTCCCCCTGATGGAAGCGCAAGCTGCCTCGGGCCGGGGGCCGACCGTGTTCTCACTCCGGTGCTACAGGCAGACTTCCCTGGGCCTCCAAACTGGGTCGCGCACCGATCCAGGTCGCCTACCGACCCTGGTCGCGCACCGGATCCCAGTGGTGTACTGACCTCGGGACTGCTGGGCGCGGGGCCTCTCCAAATAGCCACAGAGCACCACTTTTTTTCCTGTTTTTCCTCTCTGAAAAATTCTATTTACGCCCGCCAGACCAAACAAGCAACTGACCACTCGCAAATCCCACTCTGAGAATCTTGCGTCCGATCGGGGCGGCTGCCGGGTCTGGGACCGAAGCCCCACCCCGCTCCCCTGACTCGTCCGATGGGGACCCTTTTGTGCCGAAGCACTCTGCTTACCATATGAATGTTCAAATTCCCCTGTAATCTTGGGCATCAATCATCATATGTGTTGGAATACTGCTGAGTTTTTGCCCCGTTCCTCAGAAAATCAACCAGTGGGCAGGAGGAAGTAAACTCTGTTCCCTCTATCTTGCCGCCATCTTCCACAGTCCTTGTGTTTCATTGAATAGATTAAAAAGCCAGTGGTACATTTACACAGTGGAATACTACGTGGCCACGAAAAAGAAAGAAATCTTACTTTTTGAAACAGCATAGATGGACTTGGAGATTAATATGCTAAGTGAAATTAGCCAGTTAGAGAAAGACAACTACCATATCATTCTCACTTACATGTGGAATCTAATGAACAAAATAAACTGATGAATAAAATAGAAATGGCGGCGTGGACACATGGAACAGACTGACAGCTGTGTGAGCAGAGGGGAAGGGTGGAACCAGATGAAAGAAGGTGGAGGGATTAGCCAAAGAACATATATGCATGCTGCATGGACACAGACATCAGTGGGGTAATGGCTAGAGAAAAGTGGTCAGGAGAATGATGGAGGTAGGCAAAGAGGGGGTGGATGAGACATCCGTATTAGTGTCAACAATAACAATAAATGGAAAAAGTAAAAGAATATTAGTGATAAAAATGTATCCAGCAGCAATCTAAAATAACTGAGATTTTTTGGTAATTAATATGTAGTTACATAATATAGATCTTAGGTGTTTCGTTTGATGGCTTTGGGAGTTGAGTGCACTCTGGAACCACCGCACAAAACAAGCTGTAGACATTCCCCTGGGCTCTTCCCCAGAGCGTCCTCCTCCTCCACAGATAAACATCTTTCAGATTTCTATAGCAATATGTTGGTTTTACCTATTCTAGAAATGTATGCAAATGTAATACAGCATATACTGATTTTTTGTTTATTCATTTGTGTCTGTCTTGCTTACTGTGATGTTTTTAAGAAATTCATCTATGACATTCTATAGCAGTAGTTTGAGCTTTTAAAATTTTTTGCGAATGTACTATAGTTTATCTATTCTCATTCATCTACATTTGGATTGTTTATGGTGTTTGGCTCTTATAATGAAATGTATGAAATACTGTGTCATTATAAATAAGATAGACTTGTTAATTTATTTCTATTTTACCTTTTGAAATCACTATAATTTATATTGTCAGATAATTGATCTTGTTGCTCCGAAGTATTTTTTACTTTAATCAATAGGGTTATTTGAACCCAAAGTTCAAGTACTTTTAAATAATACTTGTACTGTATTAATTTTCTGAAACTTGAAACATAAAAATCAATTTAAAACCCTCTATAATCAATCAATATTTCTAAAATATTTCTGTTTGTATTTGGAAAATGATGAATATTTCAAGAAGAGTAAAGCTGCACGAAGTGACTTAAAACAGATTCTGGTTCCTATTGATAGTTAAGTTTTGAAGGTAGAAATTCTTTTTTTTTTTTGTTTTTGAGTTAATACATTCTGTGAAACAGCAATGCACTTTGCATTTTTCTTGGGCTACACATTTAAGAAATCTGAACATTTTTGTAAGTATTTTAAAAATCTCCTTTAAGAAACCTGATATGTTTATGACATTAATTACATTCTATAATAAGGAAATTGATACCTTTAGAGATAAAGTACACTTATTTTTTCTTTGGCAACTGACATTCTTTCCACAAATATTTTTGCTTTAAATAAATTGATACATCTGATGGTTGTTGTCTTTTTAATTTAGGTTTTTTTTGCAAAGTATTCACTATCTTCTTCACTGCTATTGCATTCAGTATATACAAATACCTACTGAAGGAAAAGCGTGACCTCCTGTCTGTACCTGTAAAAATTCTAAAATTTAAAAAAAAAGAAAAGAAGGCAAGAACTGATTTATAACTGGACCATCATTGCGTAAGAGTTACATGTTGTCAGTCCTTCAGTGGAATATTATACTAATAACTTTTAAAATAATTATAATATAGTTGAATGTTTGATAAGTGAATGTTTCGTATGATCCTATAAGCTTTATTATATTTTTAGTATAAATATAGAAATATAGTCTTTGTGTTTTGAATTTTTTAAAGAGTCTAATATATACATTTAGTACTTTCAATAAAACAATAATACTTGAAAGAAAAGGGTGAAGTGGCTACAGGAAAACACACACAAGTGAACTGAATACAGCAGTGTCTCGTGGACTAGTCATTGGCCTTTGGCTAAATGTTACTCAGGATTCATATGTTTTCTTCGTGTTGCTTTTTATTTGCATTGAGGATGTTTATTTCTCAATAATTTTTCAAAATTAAATTTTCCAATTCAGTTCATATAATAAAAATTTATTTTTATTTATTTTTTTAAGATTTTATTTGCATTTTAGAGCGAGGAGGAGAGAGGGAGATCGAGGGGGAGAGAAACAGTAATGTGTGGTTGCCTCTCACATGGCCCTCACTGAGGACCTGGCCCACAGCTCAGGCATGTGCCCTGACTGGGAACCAAACCAGCGACCCCTTGGTTCCCAGACTGCACTCAATCCACTGAGCCACACCACCCAGGGCCATGTAATAAAAATTTAAAATAAGGTTATATTTATTCTCCAAAAGAGAACTGTTTTAAACCCTTAAAAAATGAACATTTTATTTTTCTTCTATTTGATGATCAAGAGGTTTCCTTAGAAAATGTCTCTTGTCAATTGGCCAGTTTGTAATCATATTTTCCATAGTCTTTTAATTTTAGTAGACATAAAATTCAGCATGATATTATAACCTTTCTATTTTTACCTTGACTTGAATTGTATTGGTAAAGACTACCTGATACCTGAATTGTGTATTTTTGTGTATTTAAATGTCATTTTATGGTTAATAATAGTTATTCTGTGTGAAGAAACTTTCAAATTTGGGTGTAGAAGATGTGTCCACCATTTGTGGAATTTTTCTTAAGCTTAAACATATCAATACAACATTTTTGTTTCATTTACTTCATATATATTTATATATCCAGCCAAATTATATAGCAAATTTGCAAATATTAGAATGAAAATCAGGTTATTATAAAACAAAAACTTCTTTATCAACAATAGTTTTTAGTCTCTTGAGAGAAGGGACAACTGACAAAGTTTTCCCTTTGTTATTCACTTTGGCCAATGACTGTGTGTAAGTGTGTGCACTGCCCTGCTCAGGGCCCTGTCTAGCAGAAAGAAATGTAAAGTGGGGGTATTTATAGGATACTACATATTTTTCTTCCTTAACTTAAATATGCATTTATGAAAATCTATAAACTATTTTTTGGTGGGGGGGAACGCTACTTTACTGCTTGACTCTTCTCTGTTTGAATGAGCAGGAGTGCAGAATGTCTGAGGATCCGACTGTGAAAACAGGAGTATCTCCTTCAAAGCTTCTACAAAATGTGATGCTGTGCCCTGCATTCCGAAAGGAAAATCACACAGATGTTCACCTGTGTAGTAGAAATGTATCTATGGAGATCTTTCTTTTCATAATAAAGTACTTTCTTGTGAAACATTTCTAATTTGTTTTTAATGTATATAGGATTTTAAACATCAGTTTACAATATGAAGTTTTAGTAGTTTTAGTTTACTTTTATCCTTTCTTAATATTCTACTGCTTGAAAAATATATAAAATATATTTTAAAATTTATATAACCAGGAAATAAAGTAAAACGATAACATTCAGATCAAATTTGAAGGTGCTTGGAATGCATATGTATAAATACGCATTGTCTATATATGTATTTTTTTAGAAAACAAACTAACAAAGGTATAATTAAAATTATAATACTTAGAGAGTAGCATTAAGTCTTTAATGCCACTAAATCATTTTTGAATATGACTTTATGCTACGAAAGAACATACGACAGTTCGCGTGTCACAAACTAGTTTATAGAGAATTAGTAGAGAAGTGATGTACATATAACCCAGATGTTGCATTGGTTAACACCAATTTAGTGGCTTTTGAAACAATCAAGGGAAGTTTTCTCACTATTAAAGAGAAGACCTTAGCAATATATTAAGTCTTAAGAAAAAACAGCTAAAAATCCTATAAAAGTGCCTTCCTTTTGCAGTCAATTTTGAACGATTTGATGTTATCAAGAATCTTCGTGCTTTCTACAGTGTTCATGTATCTAGTGAAGCTGCAAGTGCCAATAAAAAAGTTGCAAATATTTCTAAAAATCAAGACTTTGAATTTGTGTTGAAATATCTCCATCGAAAATTCATGCCCTCAGGGAGCTACATGACAAAGACAAAAGGTGAGCCCCAGCATTTGAACCTACAATTGATTAACTTTGATGCTAGGTGAAAATACCAGCGTGGATTTATCTGTGCTAAGATTTATTAACACTATGAGTCCTTTGTAAATGTTTCTTGATGGCCCTTCCCCTAAAGCCCAAGGGGGTAGGTTCGAGGGTGGGAGTCTGGGATGGGTGGTGTGAGGGGGAGGGCGCGTAGTTGGGGGAAAATGGAGACAACTGTACTTGAGCAACAATAAAAAAATTATAAAATAAAAAATATTTATTAAGACTGATTGTTTTCATTACAATCAGTACAGGTTACAAAGTTGCATAGGTTTTTTAGTGGTTTACCTCTACAGTATTTTCTTTCTAAGCCTAGTTATTTCTGATGCTTGATTTTGCCTATAAGGACATTTTAAAGGAATGCATACATAATATTATAGGAGAAATGCTCATGCTTTAGAATTGAGGAGTTTATTTGTGCTCTTCAAATAGAGTTTTCTCCAAAGTTGCAAAATAATTACTGTGAAAATCCTAGTTCCTCAAGCTTTTCCTTTTCTGGATTCTTGTTTGTATTCGATTGAAGGTTTCCTGCTTTAAATTAAGCATGCATTCTTTCTTATGTAGAATAGAAAAGTATCAACTTTCTATTCTATGTATACATGTGTATGTATAAACATATGTACTTATATATAGATATAGTATGTGTATATATATATAAAAACAACTTTTAACCCATCACTTGGACACTTAGGTTGTTTCTGTGTCTTGCCTATTATAAATAAAGATGTTATGAATGTGGGAGTGCGTGTCTCTTTGACATAGTATGTTCATTTCTTTTGGGTATATTCCTGGAGATGGAATTGCTAAATCATATGGTAGTTCTGTTTTTAATTTTTGAGCAATTTCTATACTGTTTTCCATAGTGGCATTACCAATTTATAATTCTACCAACAATGCACCAGGGTTTCCTTTTTTCTACATCCTTTTCAGAACGTATTATCTCTTGGCTTTTTGATGATAGCCATTCTAATTGATACGAGGTGACAAATCTCACTGTGGTTTTGATTTGCACTTCCCTTATGACTTCATGTGTCCTATCTGGTTTTGGGATTAGGATGATGCTGGCTTCATAAAAAGAGTTTGGGAGTCATCTCTCTTCTTGGATTTTTTGGAATAGTCTGTGAAGGATAGGGGTTAGCTCTTCCTTAAATGTTTTGTAAAATTCTCCTGTGAAACTGTCTGATCGAGGGATTTGAGTGCTGGGAGCTTTTGATTACTGCTTCAATTTCACCAGCTGTTTTCAGTCTGTTCAGGCTTTCTCCTTCATCTTCATTCAATTTTGGAAGATTATATTTTCCTAGAAATTTGTCCATTTTACCCAGGTTTTTCAAATTTCTTGGCATATAGTTGTTTGTAGGACTTTCTTATAATACTTTGAATCAGTTGTAATCTCTGCTCTTTCATTTCTGATTTTCTTTATTTGGGTCTTCTCTCTTTTTTTCTTCATGATTCTGCTTAAAGATTTGTCAATTTTGTTTATGTTTTCAATGAACTGGCTCCTGGATTTATTGATGCTTTGAATTGTTCTTTTAGTCTCTGTCATTTAATTCTGCTCGGATCTTGGTTATTTCCTTCTACTCGCTCTGGGCTTTATTTGTTGTTCCTCCAATTCTTGTAGGTGTAGGGTTAGATTGTTGATTTGAAATGTTTCTATCTTTTTTAGGTAGGCTTATATTGCTATGAACTGCCCTTCAGGACTGCCTTTGATGTGTCCCATAAGTTTTGGACTATTGTGTGTTCATTTTCATTTATTTCCAGAAACTTTTGATTTCTTCCTTGATCTCATTATTTATTTATTTATTTATTTATTTGTTTGTTTGTTTGTTTATTTATTTGTTTTATTTTTTTTAAACTAGTGTGTGAGTTCCCTTTGTGTGCTGGGTTTTTGCTTTTTTGTTTTTTTTTTTTAAGATTTTATTTATTTTTAGAGAGGGGAAGGGAGGGAGAAAGAGAGAGAGAGAAACACCAATGTGTGGTTGCCTCTCACATGGCCCCCGCTGGGGGACCCGGCCTGCAACCCAGGCATGTGCCCTGACTGGGAATCGAACTGGGACCACTTGGTTCCCAACCCGCGCTCAATCCACTGAGCCACACCAGCCAGGCCCCTTGATCTCATTATTAACCTATCCATTGTTTAAAGCATGCTATTCAATCTCCATGAATTTGAGTGTTTTGAATTTTTCCTTAAGGTTGGTTTCTAGTTTTAGGCCCTTGCGGTCTGAGAAAATGCTTGATATGATTTTAATTTTCTTGAATTTGTTGAGGCTTGTTTTGTGTCCTATCATGTGGTTTATTTTTGAAAATGATCTATGTGCATTTGAAAAGAATGTGTATTTTGCTTCTTTGGGGTGAAAAGTTCTATATGAATCAGTTAAGTTCATTTGATCTAGGGCATTGTTCAATGCTGCAATATCCCTGTTGATATTTTGTTTGGAAGATTTGACCACTGTTGACAGTGAGGTGTTAAAATCCCCTCGTATGAGTGTGGTGCTCTCTATATCTTTCTTGAAGTCCTCCAAGATTTTCCTTATATATTTGGGTGCTTCAATGTTGGGTACATATATGTTTATAATGTTTACATCTTAATGGTCTTCCCTTGACTATTATGAAGTGTCCTTCTGTGTCTCTTTTTATGGCCTTTGTCTTAAAGTCTATTTTGTCTGATATAAGTATTGATACCCTGGCTTTTTTTTCTGTCCATTTGCCTGAAATATTTTTTTCCAACCCTTCACTTTCAGTCTGTGTAGGTCTTTCGTTCTGAGGTTAGTCTCTTGTAGGCAGCATATGTGCAGGTCATGTTTTCTTGTCCATTCAGCTACCCTATGTCTTTTTTTGGAACGTTTAGTCCATTCACATTTGAGGTTATTATTGATAGGTACTTATTCATTTTTCTCCTTTGTATACCTGTGTTCCTCTCTCACTCTTTTTCTTCCTCTTCTTAAAGCAGACCCTTTAACATCTCTTACAGAACTGGTTTGGTGGAGGTGTATTCTTTTAAACTTCTTTTGTCTCGGAAGATCCTTATTTGGCCTTCCATTTTAATTGAGAGCCTTGCTGGATAAAGCAGTCTTGATTGCAGGCCTTTGGTTTTCATTACTTGGAATATTTCTCTCCATTCCCTTCTGGCTTGGAGCATTTCCACTGAGAAGTCAGCTGCTAGTCTTATTGGGGCTTCCTTGTATGTTGCTATCTGTTTCTCCCTTACTGCCTTTAAGATTCTCTCTTTGTCTTGGAATTTTGCCATTTTAATTATGATGTGTCTTGGAGTGGGCCTCTTTGGGTTCATCTTCATTGGGACCCTCTGTGGTTCCTGAACCCATGGCTTTTCCACTCTCTGGATTTGGGAAGTCATTTTCTGTCATTTCCGGATTTTCTGTCATTATTTTTTCAAACAGGTTTTCTATCCCTTGTTCTTCTTCTTCTTCTTCTTCTGGTATCCCTATTATACGGATATTATTACGTTTCATGTAGTCCTGTAGTTCCCTTAACCCCTCTTTGTTCTTTCTGAATCTTTTTCCTTTTCTTTCTCTTTCTGGGAGTTTTTTTCTACCTTGTCCTCCAGCTCTCTTTTTCAATCCTCTGCCTCATCTAGCTTGTTTTTTATTCCTTCTACTGTGCTCTTCAATTCAGAAATTTGCTCTTGGCTCTTGTTGATAGTTTCTATGTCCTTTTTTATGCTGATATAGTTTACAGTAAGTTCCTTGTAGTTTCCCTGTAGTTTTTGGTAATTCTCACCGAGCTCATTGATTTTTCCTTATAACTGTTGTTTTGAACTCAATATCTGATAGCTGACTTGCCTCTATTTCATTTAGCACTCTTTCTGAGCATTCCTCCTTTCATTTTGATTGGGGATGGTTTCTTTGTCTTCCCATTATCTGTGAGACTCTTCTTATTTGCTTCTACTTCTTAAATTGATCTGTTTTGACTACCTGAGTTTGTGGTGTGAACTTCTATGTTAGTAGATCTGTGGGATTCAGTTGTGTCATTTCCTTGATTTCCTGAACTTGATGCGCTTGGGCCACACTTTATCCTGTTTATATTGGCTGTCTGGATGTATTTAGGTTTTGATTGTTGTTGGGTCATTCTTTGGAGGGTCCTTCCCTCCAGCTGGTTGACTGCGGATCTCTCCAACCACCACATCTTGTGTGCTGTTGTGCAGGTGCTGCCAGAACAAAACCACAAAGCCCAGGAAACAAACCCACTTCCACAAAAATAACTTCCCCCCTTAATCGCACAATCAACAGCAAATGAACCAGTATTAATAAGGGTGTAAAAAGATTAAGACTATTATAAGAAAGGAGAGAAATAAACTATAGTATAAAATCTAGTGTTTTAATATGCACAACCTTAATGGATAAGAAATGAATGTTAAAAAGCTATGCAGGAAAGAAAATATCACAAATCATGGAGAAGACCACAGTGGATTTCATTTTGGTAGCCTCTAGTATTTACCACTATTTTCTATTTTTGGATCTGCCTCTGGTGATGTCAGATGTTGACCCTGTCTGACCTTAGGAAGCCTATTCTGACACTGCCAGGGATCTACTCTCTGTGGCTGTCTCTTTCAATTGTTAATCTAGTCACTCTGCACTCAGCAATCAGGCTTAAGCCCCATAGGGCATGGCAGAATCCCTCCTGGGGTTGGGGCTATAGTTTCCCCTCATGCTGCTACTACTCATAGGGGAGTGGTCTGCCTGAGGAGGATGGTTGCTCCCATATTGGTAATGACTCAGCACTGGGATCCCAGCATCTACTCTTAGGTCTCTCCCCAGTCTTTCCTCAGGCCTCTCTAGCACACTCTGTCCCCACCTTTGTGGGAGACCAGGATAAGTGGCTACAAATAAAAATTTGTGCATTGGCTCTTTGAACAGCTCTTTGCATCTCCAATTGTCCATCTCTGGTGGAGAGCAACCCTGCAGCTTTTTGCTGCTGGTTGTTATCTGTATACTTTTTGGGCTCTGGTGCTTTGGGCTAGGGATCCCATCTTAGGGTTTAGACCCATTTCTTCTCATGGAGATCCAACCTGCTTCTTAATTATCCCTCTGGCGCTGCCACTTGTGGGCGCCTACCTAGCCTTCTTTAGTTTTTACTGCACTCCTTACCAGTCAGGTAGTGCTGAAGCTGATTCTTCTGTCTGTCCGAGGTTATAAGTCTTCCCTCTCACTATTGCTCAGTTGTTTGTTCTGGGTGATTTCTCCACAATTTAGTTGTAACTCCAGATTGGTCCTGGGAGGAGGTTAGTGTGGCTTCTGTTCACTCCTCTGCCATCTTGTGCCTCTCCCACAATATTTTATAATAATATAGCTTTACCAGTTTTTTATTTGTCTGGGATAACTTTTCCCATATTTTAATTTTAACTTTTCCTATGTATTTATATTTTAATTATACTTTTTCCATCTAATGTGGTAATATCTGTATTTTAAATGACAACATGAAGCCATAATTATTTACATAGCTTTAGTAATTTCTGCTACCTTGCTTTTATTTTTTAATGTCTCCTGAATTTCTATATATTTTTTTTTTAGTTTAAAGTAAAATGTTGGCTTAGGTTTCACCAGCACTGTGTATAGTGGCTTAGGTTTCACTAGCACTGTGTATAGTGTATGGACACATTTGTGCTTATGACCAAAGCTGTACAGGGTTTGGTCATAAGGGTTTGCCTACCACCCTGCAAATAGTTACCCATTGACCACCCCTGGGGCCTAGAGTGTGCACATTAGCAGTGTGGTATGACCTCCAGCTGATGGATTTAAGGAAGAGGAAGAGGCCTGTGTGGACTAAGGAAGCAGGATTAGGGCTCTTGAATCAGAAAATTCCAAGTTCTTGCAACTCCTGATATAGCCACTTGGCATCAAGGACTCCTCACACAATGGGAATGGGAAGGGGAAAAGGTGGAACTGAGCCGGGGTGAGTGAGGCCTTGTAAAGCATAGATCCCAAGACAAGGGTACTTCCTGCCTAGGTCTAAGATGATACTGAATATATTAATACACATAAATATTACAACTTCTAAAATTCCACCAGCAAAAGACAAACCCCTGATGGAAAAATAGACATGTTATAGAGGAAGAAACACAACTGCCCAATAATTGTATGAAAAGATGTTTGCCCAAATTAAGTAAGCATGAAAACACAAACTGAGAAGCATCATAAAAATACCATTTTGTACTCATTAGTATTAAAACAATTAAAAAAGCATGACAGTATTTCTTGTTGAGGATTTGGACAAACAGGAAGTCTCTTACACCGTGGGCACCAGTGTAAAATGGTACAAGCCTTGCAGACAGCCATTCAGTGTTAGCTTCTACATTGAAAGTGTACACCCTGTAGTTCAGAAATTTCATTCCTGAGAATATATATCCTACAAAATTTTTCTATATGTCCAAAAGAAGACATGCTTGCAATGTTTAAAAATGCTTTGGTTTGTATTAGGAAATAAATGAAACATTATAAAGATTAAGAAGGTAATATACAAATACGGTGTGCCATATTTTTGTGATGGAATGTATACTACCATGAAACTGAATGAAACTGAGGTGTAGCTGTCAAAATGAATAAATCTTAGAAAAAAATTCTGAACAAAAAATGCCAAATTACAATTTGAATATATAAATGTTTATAACTTGTAATAGTATATTATTTATGGACATATACATCTGTAATATGACTATAAAGAAGTTTTTTTTGTTTTGTTTTGTTTTTTGTTTGTTTTTTTATTTTTTTAAAGATTTTATTTATTTTTAGAGAGAGGAAAAGGGAGGGAGACAGAGAGGGAGAGAAACAGCAATGTATGGTTGCCTCTCATATGGCCCTCACTGGGGACCTGGCCCGCAACCCAGGCATGTGTCCTGACTGGGAATCGAACTGGGACCATCTGGTTCCCAGCCCGCGCTCAATCCACTGAGCTACACCAGCCAGGGCAGAAGTTTAAGGTAATAAAATATTAGTCGTAGAAGCAAAGCTAACATGCTGCATTGCATGCATTCATTGGTTGCATGCCTATGCCCACAACAATAACAGCTGAAGAGATGATAATAACCAGATTGCTTTAAATTTGAGCTCCTAAATTAATTAATACCAAAAGGAATATAATTAATACGATTGGATGGTTTAATCAGGTCCTAGCCTTGGAACTACAGATGGGATCAGCTTTCACTAGGTCCCAGGGTTGTTTGGGAGAGGCATTTATCATGCACCAAATGCAATTCTTTTAAGAAGAAATTTGTAGGAGTTAAAGTGTTTGAGAGACAGGGACTGCAGTGGTACAGTGAGATTGAGGGTAGGGAATGCATGCTAAGGGGTGAAGGATGAGACAGGGAGAAAGAGAGGGAGGGAGAGAAACAGAGAGAATGGGAGAGGAACTGAACTTGGTATCCTCAGCTTGTATGTTTTGATACAGTGTTACTGTTTATTAATATGTGGAACACAGGAGGAATAGATTTAGAAGATAGGAGTTCAGTTTTGGACATATTAATTTTTAGGTATCCATGAGGTAGCCAAATGCCTTTTGGCATTGAAAACACAGATCGAAGCTGGGGTGAGAAGGCTCAATTGGAGTCATAATTGAGGATCGTCACCATGAAAATAATTAGTTGACCTGTGGAAAAAGACAAATTTTCCAAAGAAGAGAAAGCTTACCACAAATGGAGGACTTTGAAGAACATGAAATATAATAAATGGCTAGAGGAAAGATAGAGAAAGAGACTAAGAAGGAAAAAAAAGAAGAAAACCTGGGCTGAAATCAATATAATAAAATACAAGGTAAGAGAGTGCATGAAGATAATGAGCATAGTCAAAACTGTCACGTGTTGCTGAGAGGTCAAAGGAAGTAAGCAAGGAAAATGTCTACTGGATTTGGAGCAAAGAGTTTGCTGGAAACTAGGATGAGAGAAGTTTCAGAGGAACTATAGGAGCAGAAGCCAAATGTGCTGAAGATGAGCAACCGGACAGATCAAATGTAAACAACTTTTACAAGTGCAGCTGTGGACAGAAGACATTCGCCAGTAGTTGGCTCAGTCCTGAGGTTTGTTGAGGGTGGCAGACATGGTGGTTGTTGACCCTAGTGTTACGATGGGGTAGCCTGAGCATGCCCAAAGTCTGTTGAGCAGGAGAAAGTTAGGAAGAGATTGTGGTCAAAGGGTAAGCACATAGTTAATAGAGCTAGTTTACTCAGAAAGATATAGGATGGGTTCCAAAGAATAGGAAGAAAGATTAGCTGAATAAAGGGAAGAGACTTCTTCCTGGGCAGCACAGGGCATAAAGGAAAGGACAGGTGCAGCTGCAAATGATGTTTTGCAAATGATTTTGTGGCTGGAACTTGAGAGAATTCCTCAGTCCGACACACCATGTTCTGTGTGTCTCTTCGTTTTGTCCTTACATTCATTTCCTCATGACCTAACCTTTGTAACTTATCTTCATAATCAATATAACAGCTCTCTCTCTGGTCTCTTGGCCTTTTCTTGTTCCAACCCACTCTCCACCCTTTTGTGAAAGGAGTTTTTTTTGTGTGTGTTTTTTTAAATGCCAGTCTGATCATGTGACACAATGAGTTGTAATTGCTTACTTCCCTGGCTGTTTTCTAGATTACAGCTTTGAAAGGAAGTATTGTGTTGTTCATTACTTTATTCTTTTCTATGTAATCAACTTTCAAAAAACAGCTGAACAAACAAACAGCTAGTGACTTTAATGTTATTGGAATCAAAGTCTGACAGATAAAACTACTGTTTAATTAGTTCATATAATATTAACCAAGGCAACTAAAGATAAAAATAAATATGAGATATAGTTTCTGTTTTTCTCTTATTATAAAATATTTCAGCAAGTTAATTTGTTATTTTTTATTTGATATAGATATATTATATGGTAATGAGTTATCTAAAGTGGTTATTGTCATATACTATTTTTATTATGTAATTCTGCCTTGTGTAGGCAAGTCCAGACCCAGGGATTCCCAGTGTTTTTTAGGAAAAATAGATTTATGTTTATTTCAGTTCAAAGAGAGGAGGAGAGAGAGATGTGAATGCCATTGGTTTATTTATTGTGCAAAAGCAGGGGACTATGGCAGTCACTTCTGACCCATGTATTTCTTCCCACATAAGTCGCAGGGAATTTTGTTTAGATTGGAAGGTAGTAGGTAAAGCAGAAAAGGAAAAACAAAGGTTATGCCCTTAAATCTGTACAGTCTAAATTTTTTGTCATTTGTCATCTAGAAAAACAATGGACAGAACTATTTTGTGATGGCTACACCCTTGTTCTTTGTTTGCAGGTGTGTATTTGACAAATAGCATTCTTAAGCTGTAGATATAAAATGTTTGTTCATTTTATCATTGGGTATGGTTGTTTGGCAACTCTTTGTTTTTGTTTTTGTTTTTTTAAGATTTTATTTATTTATTTTCAGAGAGAGAAGAAGGGAGGGAGAAAGAGCAATGTATGGTTGCCTCTCACATGCCCTCACTGGGGACCTGGCCCGCAACCCAGGCATGTGCCCCGACTGGGAATTGAACCGGGACCCTCTGGTTCCCAGCCCACGCTCAATCCACTGAGCTACACCAGCCGGGCAACTCTTTGTTTTTTAACAGATTGATGCAACTCCATGTATACTAGGGAACTTTTGCCATAAGTAACATGTGAATTAAAAAATATGTGTGCGTCAGAAATGACTTTTTAGAATTTGAAAAGATAAAATGTAGTTTTCCCACACTGTAATAAAAATCCCTCCTAAAATAATCTATAAAAGCAAGTTACGCACTAGCAGTGTATTTGGTAAAAGAGATTGTGTCTACTAACTGCTTATATGAGCAGGGCTTACAACAGTCCCCTCTCTAGAACATTCAAGTACTAACTAACTTAGAAATGGCAGTTCCAAACCATTTCATCAGCAAGGTTGTTTTTAGTTGTTCTCTTCCTCCCCTTGTGATCTGTTAATTTGATAGACTTTTGCCCAACAAGCAATGCGTTTATTTTTTAAAATCTTACATAGTTTTTTGAGGGATCAATATGTTGTTTTTATTAGTCCTTTTTGCTCAGCCTAATGATTCTAAAATTTATAGAGAGAGCCAAGAGTCTCAGAATAACCAACAAAATATTGAAGGAAAAGAAAAAAGTTGGATGTTTGAAACTACCAGTCTCCAGGGCTTAATATAAAGCTACAGTGATCAAGATAGCATGATACCGGAACAGAATAGAGAGCCTGAAATAGATATGCATTACTAAAGTTAGCTGATCTTTGACAAATTAGTGTTTACAACTAATGGTGTTGGAACATGTTGGAACAACTGCATATCCACATTGACAAAAATGTATCTAGGTACAAATTTTATACCCTTCACAAAAATTGACTAAAAATGAATAAATGTAAAATACAAAACTACAAAACTCATAGGAGATAACAGAAGAAAATCTAGATAACCTCGGATATGGTGATGACTTTTTAGCTTGAACATCAAAGGCATAATCCATGAAAGAAATAATTGATAAACTGGATTTAATTAAAATTAAAACTTCTGCTCTGCTACATACTATATAATTCCAATGACATATCATTCTGGAAAAGACAAAACTATGGAGACAGTAAAAAGATCAGTAGTTGCCAGGTATTAAGGGGAAGGAAGGGAGGCACAAGCAGAGAACGGAAAATTCTTCAGGCAATGAAACTATCCTTTAATAGTATACTTTAATGGTGGATATGTGTCATTATAGTTTGCCTAAAACCATGGAATACACAACATCAAAAGTGAAACCTGAACTAAGTGATAATGATTTGTCAATGTAGTTTCGTAAATGGTAACAAATGTACCACGCTGGGGGGGTTGATGTTTGAGGAGGCTATGCATGTGTAGGACTGGGAACAGGTTTACGTGGAAAATTTCTGTATCTCCTCTCATTTTTGCTGTGAATCTAAAACACAGCTCTAAAACACAGAATTTATTATTAAAAAAATTTTATCCCATCAAGTCTTTTATCATGTAATTACTCAATTTTCCTTCTTTTCTTCCTAACTTATATAGCATTGATCTACACTTTTCTGCTTATTTCATGCTAGGTGTAGCTAGTTATACCTTCATGGAAATGGTTTTTTTCATCGCAAATAAATATTATGCTTCTTGAGCAAAGAGATTCTATTTTATTCCTCTGAATGTTCTTTCTTCAAAGTTCATATATGTCTTGATCTCTGTGGGGTTGTAAATAAAATATAAGGGTAACTATATTCCTCAGAATAATGTTCAATATTTATTTTTCCTTTCACTTTGCATCCAAATTTCTATAGTTTTTCTTTCATTCAGAAATGCTGACATTATTATTCTATATTTTCATTAATGTACTTCTTAATACATTTTGATTCTAAAAGCATTGGGAGCTGTAGGGAGCGTTTTTTTAAAAGGAGAAATAAATAATGGGACTCCCTAAGAAAACAGGATTTACTTGTTCCAGAAACCGATACTGAAATGGGTATGGTAACATATTACTGAATTCATTTTCCTTCTTCCTTGTCTCTAACACTGAAAGGAAAACATATTGTGTTACTCCGTTTCTGTGAATGGATAAAAGGAAACTTGTCAGTTCTAAAAAATTTTTTAAATTTGAATTGTATATAAAAGGCATTGCAGAACATAATATGCGTTATCTTTAATATCAGTGTGTCAGAGCTGCACAAATGCTTTTTATATCCTCTTCCGCAGGCAGAACGATGGCCTGCAAACATGTCCACGTCCTCATCTCCGGAGCTTGTGAATATGTTGTTACGTGGCAAAGGAGAGCTAAGTTTGCAAATGGAATGAAGACTCTAATGAGCCGACCTTGAAACAGAGAGTTTACCCTGGATTGTCAAAATTACATGTAATCACAAAGATCCTGAAAAGTGGAAGACAGAAGCTGAAGACTCGGTGTCAGAATGCTGTGATGTGACACTCAACTGCCCATTTCTTGTTTTGATGATGGAAGGATGAGGGCAACCAGCCAAGGAATGCCAAATGCTGAGGCCTTGATTTTAATTTTTGATTTTCGATCTTCACAACTATAGAGTAATGAATTTGTGTTGTCACTAATATGTGGTAATTTGGCATAACAGCAATAAGGACCTAATGTATCCACCATATCAGTCCTCAAAATCTTGTTAGATTGGCATTGTGACAGAGATAATATTCATCAAATATTCTATTCCCTGTCCTCACTTGCATTTTCCAGTCCCTTTGAATTTAGTTGTTACTCATTATGGCCACTAAAATTTGAGAAGCGAATTGGTCACTTTCAGATTAGACCCTTTTCTTCCGCTAAGTCGGTATGATTCAGATGGGAGGCCCTTGAGTGACTATGTGTAGCATAGCAATCACTCTCAAATCCTCATTGAACATCCAGCTAGAAATAAAATTTTTATTATGATAAGCCACCACAATTTTAAGTGGTAATTTGTTACAGCAATGTAATATACATGTCATTTACCACAAAAAATAAGACCATTGAATTATAGCTTAGTAAAAATATTTCTATCACAAACTAAGTTTCTCTAACTAGGTAACTGGGCAGCTATCTACTTTAAACTACTTTTCTCAGAATCTCAGAGTACGGGCTTAAAGATAGAGCTTATAGAATTTAGAAGACTTTATGGCTAACATTATTCTTAGCCTCTTTCATTCCATCTACACGTTTAGTATACAGTGTTTACAGTTCTAGTTTGTGCTCTGTGGCTAGTGCCTGAAACAAAGCCTGTATCTTATTGAAAAGATCCATATGAATTTACCAACAATCGTCAGTAGCAGAGTAAGATGCAGTTAAACAAGTTAAGAGGTTGTCTTATTTTTGCTTAGCAGTAACCCCACCTCCTCACAAAAGTGCATGGATCTGAGTCTACAGCTATGACGGGCTAGAAGTCAATATTTTTCTCAAAGAGCTTGCAGCCTCTTTAAAAAAAAAATTGTATTGTTTAATTACAATTATCACCATTTTTCCCTCATTGCTCTCCCCTGCTCTATCCACCCCCCCACCCACCTTCCACGTTCCATCCCCACACCCCATTGTCTTAGGCCAGGGGTTCTTTATACAAGTTCTTTGACTTGAACCTTCCCCCTTTTTCCCCCATTATCCCCCATCCCCTTCCCCGACCCCTCCCTGGTCGCCGTCAGTTTCTTCTTTGCTTCCAAGTCTCTGGTTCTATTTTATTCGCTTGTTTGTTTTGTTGATTAGGTTCCTGTTAAAGGTGAGATCATATGGTATTTGTTTTTCACTACCTGGCTTATTTCACTTAGCACAATGCTCTCCAGTTCCATCCATGCTGTCAGGAAGGGTAGGAGTTCCTTCTTTCTTTCTATCCCATAGTATTCCATAGTGTAAATGTACCACAGTTTTTTGATCCACTCATCTACTGATGGGCACTTAGGCTGTTTCCAGCACTTGGCTATTGTAAATAGTGCAGCTATGAGCCTCTTGATGCCTGAACAAATACATCTTTGACAGATATTTTCCAAAGAACTAAAAGTTATGATTTTGTTTTAGCTTAGTGGTTTTTAAAGGTGAGTTGTTGCCATTTGACCCAGTCAATTATGGAGCTTGAGTGTGAATCTGTTATGTAAATGAACCCAAGTGGTCCTTAGGTTGTTTATTTCTTCACAGTGGCTTCTGAGATCTGTTTGCTCAAAAGACCCTTGTGCCAAACTACAATTTTTACACATCCAATTGCTTTCAACATAGCCCAAATAAACAGTTTTTAGCCATTTTGAGTTGTCTGCTTTGCATATCATAGGAAACTATACCCAAAATCTACTAGCCAAAGATAAAATAAATCCCATAGTAATCAAAGACCCCAAATTGCTGCTGACTTTTTAGAGCTCTTGACCCAGACTTCCTGCTGTATGATATCACCTAGACGTCTAAGTGTCTCACTCAGTTTCCTCTCTACCCTGAGTTCCCTCCCCTCCCCTCCTGGATACTGCTTCTCATCTGCTTCCTTTTGCTACCTCCTCTAGGTGGTGTCATGCTGTGACAGACTTCTCCCACATGCAGACTTGTCAAAATGTTGCCCAAATAAGGCTCCTTTGTGCTACCATGAGCTCATGGTTATAATTTTTTCCTTGATCAGCTCTAAAATCCCCTGAACACACTTAGATTTAAGGGATTTTGAACACACTTAGAATAGTTAGAGAATGTCTGGTTTTATCTATCATTGCGGGGCCCATTAAATGTTAACTGCAAAAAGTACTTCCAAGTAGCTGAGAGAACTCACTAAGTGGGATTATTTAATATTATCCATTTGGATCATGGTGAAAACACCCCAAAACTCATGGTTTTACTTCGATTTAGTTACATATTAACAGGTATTTTTTCTTAACTTTATTTGGCAATAGGTTCAGGTGTTTTGTAAAACTTGATTCTGGTTTAGAACAGTTTCATTAAGAAATACAACTGCTATTTTAAGGGACCTTATGAGCTAATTATAATGCAGTGATTAAAACTATAGACTGTCTCTGAGAGACCAGTGTTTGCATGTGTTTTGTCAATTACGTAACTGGGCAGCTATCTACTTTAAGCTACCTTTCTCATTGGAAAAGTAAGAGTAATAATTGTATAGAGACATGGGTCTTTGTTATCTATTACTGTGTAACAAATTAATCCCAAACTTAATTGCTTAAACAACAAACATCATCCAGTTTCAGTGGGTCAGGAATCTGGGTGCAGTTTACCTGGGTTCTGCAGCTCAGAATCTCACAGCGCTGGGTCAATGTGTCATTGTGGCTGTAGTCACCACAAGGCTTCCATAGAGGAGAGTCTGCTTTTAAGCTCAATCATATAACAGTCATACAATTGTTGGTAGGTTTCGGTTTCTCAGGGGATTTGGATCAAGGGCTTGAATGACTCACTGGCTTTTGACCAGAGGCCACTCTCAGTTCCTTGCCTGTAAGCCTCTCCGTGTGGGCTCACGTCATGGACCTTGTTTCGTCAGCATACCAAGCAAGAAGAAGAAGACCCAAAAAGTAAATGCAAACAAACGGAAGCCAGTCTTCCACAGCCTCGTCTTAGCACTGACATGTCAACACTTTTAAAAAAAACTGAACTACAACTTTATACAGAATTCACCAGATTTTCCACCCATGGTTTTCTGTTCCACAGTTTAATCCAGGATGTCACACTGCATTTTGTTGTCTTGTCTCCTCAATCTCCTTGATCTGTACTCGTTCCTCAGTCTTTCCTGGTGTCTCATGATCTTAGTGTTTTTCAGAACTGGCAGTTATTTTGTAGAATGCCCCTCAATTAGGTTTGCTTGATGTCTTGTCATGATTATATGGAGATTTTGCATTATGGGAAGAAGAACACAGAAATGATTTGCCCTTTCTATTGCATCATATCATGGGCACATGATGTCAAAGTGTATTGCCAGCGTTTTTAAACTTGATGATTTGGTCAAGGTTGTATACACCAGATTTAACTTCAGCAAAGTTACTGTTTGTTTGTTTTTTTTAAATCATTCCACCCCACCACTTTTGACAGATCCTGTTTGTTAGAGACAAGTTACTAGGTCCAGCCAGTACATACAAGGGATGGAAATGACGTAATGGTGTAATTGAGATAGGACTCATTGGAGCCATTTCAGAAGCTGCCCGTCACACTCTGAAAGGTAAGATCGGGATACAGTAGTAAGTAAGATGAGGATGTAGTAGGAAAGATAGCAGTACAATTATACACATAAAGGACTTACCAGGTTACTGTCAAAACAAATGGTAGCTATCAAAATAATTATTGTAAAAATAACTATATTGTGGCTCTCTTTCAAACTGATTTATTCAATATGTATTGAACACTTATCATGCTAAAACTGAAATATAAAACCACTTTGGAATGCTTGTGAATTGTGATAAATAATGTAAGGAAAGTAATTAAGACAAAGTAAGAGTGTTTTTTGTGTGTTTGATGAATATTTCAATCAAGCCATAGAAAGACTCCCTGAGATGACATTCATGCTGAGATTCAATGTCAAGAAAAAGTCAACTTTACTAGATCCTAGGAAGTAATATTCTAGGCAGAGAGAATAGCAAGTTCAAGGGTCAGGAGGCAGAAAAGAGTAAGTCACGTGAAGGAAATGGGAGGCCTTTATGACTAAAGTACATTGAGCAAGATATAAAGTGGTACGAGATAATGTTGGAGTGGTAGACAGGGGCTAAAATAAACAGGACCTTATAGGCAATGAGAAGGACATTATTTTATTCTGAGTATGGTAGAAAGCACTGGAGGATGTGATAAAAGATATTGACAAGATCTTCTTTTTACAAATTTTGGTCTAATTGAAAAATCACAGAAAACTTGCAAAATAGTGCAAAGAAGTTTCATATATACTTTATGTAAAGTGAAAATTATATGACAATGCCAGCTTTCTATTATTCTCTATGACCAAATCTACTGTTTAAAACATCTAAAATGGTATACAGCCAGTGCTCCGTATCCATAAGTTTTGCATCCACAGATTCAACAAACTGCTGACTGAAAATATTCTGAAAATAAAATCCCAGAAAGTTCCAAAAAGCAAAACTTGAATTTGTCACCCATACCTGACATTATGCTGAATTCATGCCAATGAAGTGATGTGAAGGAATAACCTGCTGTAGCCTATCTGTAAGTACTGTAAAACCAGAATTTATTTATAAAAATTGTGTATTTATTCTTACGTGTTTAAACATCTTCAGTCACCTTCAAGGTACTTTCCATTCAATGCAATACACCTATAAAGATGTTTTTTCCACTGTTCAAAACACTGTTTGAACTCATTGATTTTGATGCCTTTTAGTGCTTCTGCTGTTTTTTGTTTCACCTTTCCCACATTGGCAGCACATTTCCCTTTGAGGCCTTTTTCTGTCATGGAAGCAATAAAAAAAAAGTTGCTTAGGCAAAATCAGGTGAATTGGGTGGGGCATGGGGGAGCATACTGTGTTTGGTCAAAAACCACTGAATACTCAGCTTGGTGTGGGCAGGTGTGCTTGTAAATCACCTGTCATGACATGACACGTGTTGAAAGAGTCTTCAAAAGAATTCGCTGAAGCTGAACACAGCCTCTCCCAACAATACCAGCAGGTATACTGATACAGATGGATTACTAGAACACTCACTGAGCAGGGGAGGCCTGTACTACAAGTGGCCCACTGTCCAGAAGATAATTCCGTGTTTTGGGGTGGGTCTCCCCTGATACATAAATTTGAGCTTCTGCAAACTTTGGTATCGAGGGGGGTCCTGGAACCAATCATCCTGGTATATGGAGGGATGGCTGTACTGGCATTTACTTTCCTAAGATTCAAAAACGGCATTTCTATATTTAGTATTTAAGAACCAGGAACCCTAATAATTATGTCACTTTGCACTGTATATTTATATAATAAATGCAAAAATATTTGGGAGCTATTTAAATTATTTTTACTGTTTACGTTTGGGACAGTCACAGGGTGGTGCCTATTGGTTGGTGGAAAACTATTTTCCAAATCAGCCTCTACTGTCTGGTGTCATTGTAAATACCCTGGGGGAAATTTTATTTTACTGCTTGAATTTCACTTTAGGATTTTTGCCTTTACTCTTGACTTTTTTTGTGTGGGGGAGGGATGGGCAAGGAAATACAGGAATAAGTTTCTGAAACAAGAACATTATAAAAGAATATGTAGCCCTGACAAGTGTGACTCAATTGATCAGGCATCATCCTGCCAAGTGAAAGGTCACTGGTTCAATTCCCAGTTGGGGCACATGCCTGGGCTGTGGGTTTGGCCCCTGGTCGGGCGTATTCAAGAAGCAACTGATCAATGTGATGTTTCTTTCTATTTCTCCCTCCCTTCCCTTCTCTCTAGTAATAAGTAAATAAATAAATAGGCAGATAAATATATAAATACATATTTTTTTAAAGAGATGTGTAATTTATCCAAAACTTTGCCATCGATAATGATGCTTGAATATTATGACACATAGATTATAGGTAACTAATTAATGCTTATGCTTACAGTATTTTCATGCTTACAGCATACCAAATGTATTGTTTTGTTATACTATTTTAGGAAATCTTGGCCTTCATGAAATGTACCTTTTACCTTCAGGCCCATTATTTGGGAAAGTATTTGTTCATGTACAATTGTGTGTGCCTTACTGTTTTATGACTCATTCCACTGTATGAATGACCTCAAAACTAGGTAGCATTTCATTCTTGTTTTCTTACTTCCCACCTACATCCCAGAACTGAATTTTTCTTTCTTTGCTGGCACGTATTTGGAATGTCTTAGACATAAAAAGAAAACAAGAGTTGGGGTAAACAGTACGTCAGAAGCATGAGAAATTTATTTTCTAGACAGTAAAAAAAAAAAATGCTAAGAAAAGAAGGTGGAAACAACAAACACGCATCTTAGCCAGTGAGGTCATGACTGGTTACAATCAGAATGGAACACAGTCCCTTTATTTGCCTGGCCAAGGCCTGGAGGGAACAGGCTGCCAGCTATGGGAAAAGATCAGGCGAAAGAATAAAAGTGTCCTAGTGGAAAGACAACAGAATTCTAATTATGGCTCTGGCACTAAATAGTTGTTTAAGGAAACAAATTTAACTAAGTTTATGTTCTTATTAGTGTTTTATGAAATTATGGATGACTACAGAGTTTTAGTATCACTGAATTTTATATTTAGAATAGGCTTCAGTGATTGCCAATGCAAAGCTCTGTAGTTTGAATGCCTCTCACAATATCCCCAATAACTGACCTGCTAGATTTTCCAGTGATAGAAAATTTATCTGCTGCGGCAGTCTGTCCCATCTTGTACGGCTCTAATTCAATGGGTCTGAAACTATTTTTGTTTCAGAACTACTCCCCTAACCGCTGTTTTTAGCAGATGGTCCCAGATGGAGATAAAAGCAGGAAAGATGGATTTCTTCATTTTCAGAAATCTTACTTCACAGAAAAAATATAAGCCATAAGCCATTCGTGGAGCCTCATTCAACTGCCAAGCTGTCCTTCCCACAAATATATCTAGGTCTGCCTGGCCCTTCTCCCTGCCCAGCCACACTGTTCCCTTCTGCCCTCACCGCTGAGCCCTGCACTCAGGTGACACTCAGAACCCTCACAACGTGGCTCTTTACGCTCTCACTTTGCATTGGGTTTTATCTTTCAGCATATAAATATGTTCAAGTCTTCCTCTTACCTTGTGTCCTTGTCTACATTAACTTTCATCCTGTATCTTTATTTTTCTTAAAACAGCGTTATTGAGATACGGCTCACATGCCATACAATTCACCCATTTAAAGTGTACAGCTCAGTGATTTATCAGTATAGTCGGAGCTGTGCAGCCTTCACCAGACCAACTACATACATACAGGTAGGAGGGCTGCAGGTGGTGTCTCCTGTCTCATCTCCCACTGACCCTTCAGTGCACCACATTCTGGCTTCCCCCTCTACCTCTACCCAAGCTTCCCTCACCAATTACACCCTAATTGAGAGGCAGGTATTAAAATCTCTGACTGTAATCGTGCCTTTGTCTATTTTTCCTTGCAGTTTTTGTTTTGTGCATTTTGACCTATTGTTTCTAAGTGCATAATTGTTCAGGATACTTAAGTCCTCTTGATGAATTTTTCCCGTTATTATTAGGAAATAACTTTCTTTAACCCAGGTAATAGGTTTTTATTTTTGTGCTGTGAAGTTTTGCTTTTTAAGTTTTGTACTGTTATTAATGCAGCCATCTAGGTTTTTTTATTAGTATAAACATAATATATAACTTTCAATTTTTTACTTTTAGACTTATCATTTATATTTCATGTCTGTTTCTTGTAAGGCGGTATTTAATTGGTTCTCACATCTTGTATCAGATCTGATAGTCTCTTAATCTTTCCTTTTTTTAATCCTCACCTGAGGATATGTATTTTTTTCTAAATTAATTTGAGAGAGAGAGATGTGAAAGAGAAACATCAATGAAAGAGAAACATCAATCAGTTGCCTCTCATACATGCCCAGACCGGGGATCAAACCTGCAACCCAGGTGTGTGATCTGACCTGGAGTCGAATCTAGAACCTTTCGGTGCAAGGGATGTCATGCCAACCAACTAAGCCATCCAGTGAGGGCCAATCTTTTCCTTTTAATTGGAATGTTTACCATATTTACACTTTATGGGATTATGAACATAGTTAGGTTTAAAAAATATCACCGTGTTACTTGTTTTCTTTTTGTCTTATCCACTTTTGGTCTTTTTATCTTCTTTTTCTGCAGTCTTTGTGCTTGTTCTTTAGGATATGCTCTGAAAGCTTTCACGAGTTATAAAGTAGAAATATAAGAGTTTTTGTTTTAACTATGTCTGTTGCCTTGAACTCTGTTCATTAAAGCTCTAGTGTTTACAAGTAAATTACTTCACTAATTAACTGTAGCTTGCTCTCTTCCTCAACCTCACACTAGACTTCTCCTGATTCCCAGTATTTATGAAAAGATTGCTGTACAAGAATATGTAAAATGTCCTCACTCACCATTCACTTTGATATTGGCCCATTTCCTGCTTCTTATTGCGTTGAGCTTTTGGTTGCGTTTGACATGAGTCTTCCCAGAAGCTGGCTGCTGGAAACGAATGATATCTTATTGTCCCTTATAGTTCTATTAACCTAAATTTTAATAAGCTTCATCATCTATTTTCCTTTGTTTAAAAAAATGGGTAGAAATTAAATTGTGGGTTGATGAGACTGTCAAGTGTTTTTACTTTGTGTGTTTATTCAGAAAAGATTGCATTTTGACATAATCATAACATTGTGATTACATATATCCTGTAGAATCATAGCATATTAACGACTGTTTCAGGCATCAAAAGCACATCTTGAGTGGAATATATCTTTAGATGTTTTAGAAATAATATCCTAATTCCTAATTTACAGTAGAAAATTCTTCTAGCTTAAAGCATTTCTCTGTATATATGTTAAACAATGCTTTCTTCACTATATCTAATGTTGTGATATCTGTATCATAAGTATGCCTTTTAGAGTTCATGTTTTAAATGAATTCTAATAAAATAATCATATGTTATTAAAAAGATTAACTTGATATTGTAGAGTAAATTTTATACTAATAGTTTATTTTTCACAACTGACTGGGTTAACTTTCTTATGGGATTATTGTATTAAATGGTTATTTGTTTTTTAAAAATTATGATCAGTCATGTTTGTGGATGTACTGCCTTAATGATTTATGGTTAGTATGACTAAAAAAAAGTATAGCTGCAATTTTTCAGTATAAATATATCTTTCTATGAAACTGAAATTCAAACAGTATTTAACATAATCTAGTTCAATTCTATATTTTTTCTTAGATATAATCTGTTATTTCTAATTATGCAGTTTGTAGAGCATTTGAAATGGAAAGTGAAGAATATTAAGATAACTTAAAATTTTTTCATTGCTTTTATTAATATGAGATCATGTCATTAATACATTTTTAATATTCCTCAACCATATCTGCCCTTGACTATCTCTGTACTCAGGTTCTCTCAAGATCCCTCTAATTTTAATATTCTATGAGCCTCGTAGTGTTACACTGGTAAAGGATTCAGTCTGCAGCTATAAGGGGACTAATAAAACACTAAAAGCACATAGACAGGAACATGGTACTCGAGATAGGCATATAAGTACATTTTCATTCTAAAGGCATATATCTACCTGGAAGGCCAACATATAATCACAATTGCTTTTAAGAAATGAAATCAGAGCAAAAAGAGTTAGTGCGTTAATCTGGAGAGCTGCTGTCATGCAGCCACTTTCCTTTGGTTCATCCTGTTCCTGATTGGGAAGACCTACCTCCTACACATTCCAGAGAGTGATATGCGTCGGCAGGGGCGTCTGCTCCTGTGTACATTGTTGGAGCTTTGCTATAGAATTTGGATACGCCTCTTTGTTCCATTCTCCACCCTCAAAAATATAGCAAATAAAATCCACTAAAATAATAGCAATTTATTGATTTCCTTCTGAAATTTAACATGGTATATTTTGACTCTGCTCAGTAGATTTACCTTAGATTGATCAAACAATTAAAAAATGACAATTTTCCACAGAATTAATTCAGACAAAACCCAAGAGTTTGTATTGTTTTGTTTTTCTCTCTTTGTAGCAAACCTGAACCCACTTCCTTATATGTTGCGGCTTAAAGGATGTTGGGGGAAGGAAAAGTGGTGTTGATAAAACTTTCAGTAAGAGCAAGATGTATTTAAATGAAGCAATGCTACTTTTGCTAGTCTTTCAACAAAACTCTACAACTCTGCAAGAGTAGAAATTTCTCCTTAGAGAGTACAGATTTAAGTGTACGATGATTATGCTAGTTTGTTTTTTAAAGTATATTTTATTGATTATGCTATTACGGTTGTCCCATTTATTTTTCCCCTTTATCCCCCTCCACCCTGCACCCCTGCTCCCATCAGCATTCCCCCCTTGATTTCATGTCTGTGGGTCATACATATAAGTTCTTTGGCTTCTCCATTTCCTATACTATTCTTAGCCTCCCCTGCCTATTTTGTGCCTACCAATTATGCTTCTTATTCCCTTTACCTTTTTCCCCATTCTCTTCCCACCCCCTCCCCACTGATAACCCTCCATGTGATCTCCATTTCTGTGATTCTGTCCCTGCTCTAGTTGTTTGCTTAGTGTGTTTTTGTTCTTGTTTTTTAGGTTCAGTTGTTGATAGTTGTGAGTTTGTTGTCATTTTACTGTTCTTAGTTTTGATATTCTTTTTCTTAGAAAAGTCCCTTTAACATTTCATATAACAAGGTCTTGGTGATGATGAATTCCTTTAACTTGAACTTTTCTGAGAAGCACTTTATCTGCCCTTCCATTCTAAATGATAACTTTGCTGGATAGAGTAATCTTGGATGTGGGTAATTTCCTTTCATGATTTTGAATACTTCTTTCCAGCACCTTGCCTGCAAGGTTTCTTTTGAGAAATCAATTGATAGTCTTATGGGAACTCCTTTGTGGGTAACTGTCTCCTTTTCCCTTACTGCTTTTAAGATTCTCTCCTTATCTTTAATCTTGGATAATGTAATTATGATGTGCCTTGGTGTGTGCTTCCTTGGGTCCAAATCCTTTAGGACTCTGAGCTTACTGGATTCCTGGAAGTCTATTTCCTTTGCCAGATTGGGGAAGTTTTCCCTCATTATGTATTCAAATAAGTTTTCAAATTCTTGCCCTTCCTCTTCTCCTGGCACTTCTATAATTCAGATGTTGGAAAGTTTAAAGTTGTCCCCATGGTTCCTAAGCTTTCCTCTTTTTTTTTTTTTTTTAATTCTTGTTTTTTCATTCAGTTCCAGTTGAATGTTTAATTCTTCCTTCTGCTCCAAATCATTAATTTGAGTCAAGTTTCCTTCCTGTCACTGTTGGTTCCCTGTATATTTTGCTTTATTTCACTTTGCATAGCCTTCCCTTCTTCCTCTATTTTGTGTCCATTCTCAATCATTTCTTTGAGCATCCTGGTTACCAATGTTTTGAACTCTGTATCTGATAGATTGGCTATCTCCTCCTCACTTCTTTTTTTTTTGGAGTTTTGATCTGTTCTTTCATTTGGGCCATATTTCTTTGTCTTGATGCACATGTTACGTTGCACAGAGCAGAGCCTTAAGTGTTCACAAGGGCGGGCAACCCACACTGCTGCATTGGTGGTGCTGTATGTGGGGGGGGGGTGGTCAGAGAGGGAACAATGCTGCTTGCTCAGCTCTTGCTCCACTTTCAGTCACTTCCCCCACTACCCACAAGCAAACTGGGCCCTTTTGAGGCTGATTCTTGAGTGGGTGGGTTTGTGTATGTTCTAGGACCATGTGGGTCTCTCCAACCAACTCTCCTGTGAGTCTGGGAGTTTCTCCTGCTGCCACAACCCCCACAGGTTTTTACAGCCAGAGGTTTTGAGGCTTTAGTTTCTTGCACTGGAACCTTGGGTTGTGCAGTCTGTCTCTCTCCCTAGTTGTTCCTTTTAGTTTATCTGCATGCAAACATGTGACCACCCAGTCTTCCAGCCCTTGCCTTACCCACCTAGTCCACTGCCTTCCCATGCCTCCTCTCTGCCCCAGCTGCCCATCTCTGTCCTTTCTAACAGTCTGGGTGAATGATTCTTCTTTAACTCCTTGGTTGTCTGACTTCCGTACAGTTCTATTTTCTGGCATTTCTGTTTTTTGTTTTTTTTTTTAATTTGTTGTTGTCTTCCTTTGGTTGTTTGAGGAAGCAAAGCGTGTCTACCTACACCTCCATCTTGGCTGGAAGTACATAATGGATTGATTCTTTGAATCTGTTAATTCAAAGCTACAAAATAATCCTAAATTGTGACTGTATTTAATTACATCTCATGAAAGCAAACTTTGCTTATTGGTTAAATTGCTTCATATTTCATAGATAAATGGTGATCATGTCTATTTACACCTTTAGACACCACTTTAAGTCCATTTCTGTCTAAATGTTTTCTGATAGAAGGCCTAGGAGGATTATATACTAAGCCTAATTTGGATATCTGAATACTCTGGGGTATTCTGAGCAGAATTAGTCTTGAGACCTCATCAATAAGTAAATATGAGTCTTGATCTCTCAGAATGTCTATGTAATGATTCTAACCAGCAGAGATAAGCTGTAGCAATTAAAAGAAAAAAATGCAAAGTTTGGTGAAGATATATGACTGAGAGCACTGACTTCATATCCTTAATAGGTGGCAGGCCATTTATTAGCTGTATGATTTTGGGTGAGTTACTAATCTGTTCTTTAATATTAAAACATAGATAATAATAGTTGTTGCTCTTGGAAGGATTAATAATGGGACATATAGCAGACATTTAAACATGTTATTTCCTATTTCTACTCTCTCACTACGTTCTAGGTCCATCTAGACCTATTATGACTGTGAAGGAACAAGAAACAGGATGGATGTCTGCTCAGAGTAAGATGTTTTTTTTTTTATCTCAATCCCTCAACTCAGTAAATAAGGCATATATAATTGAAGCAAAGTTTTCACAAAATACTACTTAATATTATGTGCCACATACTGTGTATTCTTTTCTGAATTCTATTTTACTAACAAGTAAAAGTGTTTGAAAACCATTCCTCTAGGTTATCTGAATTGAGCCTAGTGCCTACAGTTAGGAGAAATAAAAACATCTTATTTCAGTATGAGAGGAAACCCTTCCATCACCATGTTCTCTTCTCTGGGTTAAAGCCTACACTAGAGATGACCATCATATGCTACCAAATCACTCCTGTTCGAGAAGTATTAGCACTGAATGTAGAAGTAGCCTTTTGTGCAGGCAATCAGCCAGGTGTTAAAGGAGGACAGCAAGACAAAAATGCTCTCTGGAACTTGATTGCATGATTAATCAGCATGTAGTGAAGTACTCTAACTTCTAATAAAAGGGCCCATATATGTGAATAATAGTAGCAGTGTATTGAAAACAACAGAATATAGCAATATATTACCCAGTGACACCGGAGACCTGTTTTGAGATATTTTATATTCAGTAATTAGATCTGAGAAAGTAGGTTCCTTAACATTCTACAGTTTCCTGAAGCATAACGACTTTGTGTATGTGACCCTGATTGCCTAGCAAAAGGAAAATATGTATGGTTTCATTATGTTCTTTATTGGAATCAACAATTAATTTGGGGAAAGATAAACATTCTGAGATATTCGGGTATAGCTTTAGAAGCATTTGTTTAAAATATATTACTTTTGGATAGACCAGTCTATCTTCCGAAGGGGAGAAAGGATGAACTCTTTGAAAACCTTATCATGTCAGGATCATGTCACTCCTTGGCTCCAAATCTTCCTATTTCACTCACAATAAAAGCTAATGTCCTATAATGGCCTACAAGTCTGGCCCCAATCACTTCTCCTCCACCCCACATGCACTCCTTCACCTGCCCTCAACTCCTACTGCTCTCCGACCATCACATTCCACCGCAGCCACTATTTCCCCAACATATCAGGCTCCTCCCTTACCTCCTCCAGGTCTTATCTCAAATGGTCTTATCTCAAATGGTCTTATCTTACCTTCCCGGTAAGGCCCGCCCTGACCACCCAATTTAAAATAGCATTGCTTTCCTCCCCCTCCCCAATAAACACACTTTCTAGCCTGTCCTTGATTTACTCCCCCCTCCCCACACTTAGCACAATGACATATACTATCCATTTATTGCTTATTACCTGTCTTATTAGAATGCAAGCACCAGAAGCCAGGGGTATGTTTCAGTTTTCATGCGTACTGTTCCCCCAAATCTTAGAACAATGTTTGATGCCCACGAACTATTTTTCCATGAATGAATACATTCTAACTGCTATTGTAAATAGTGTACAGTTCTTCAGAGCGTTTTTCTTATTTATTCCCCAAATAGAAATTACTTATGATGATCAACATCGTTGATTTTAGGTCTGCAATATACTGCAGAAAGAATATCACATACATGCTTTTCCAGTTTCTTAATTTCTACTCCTTTAGTTTGGGGGAAGAAGAATCAAAACGGTGGCTACGTTGTGATAGAGGTGGCGGGACGGGTGGGAGTCGGCAGGAGGCAGCGATTTCCGTTTTTAAGGCGGGAGACAGGTAAAATTCTCTCCATGACGTTCATGGAATGCAAAGTATTGTGGCTGCTAGATTCTTCGCGCCCAGGCCCAGGCCTAGCTGAGGAAGAAAAGCAAAAGGTATTTTCTTGAACGATCTCTAGATACAACTCCTGCCAGCACCCAAGGGGAGCTTAATGAGCGGTCACCAGACACTCCCACAAACTCTATTTGGCTCCCAGTACTTGGGTTCCGGAAGGAAACTGGCGGGCTGGGGTCCCGGCGCCCTGGGGTCCTCGCCTGGCAGCGGCCGGGCCGCACGCCCCGGGCCACGCGGTCGCACTCCGGGCGGCCCCAGCGGCGGCAGGTGAGGCGTGGGAGCGCCAGCTCCGACTCCGGAGCCGCCAGGCGGCGGGCTCCCGCGGGAGGGTGGCGGCGCGGCTGCAGCCCCAGACCTGGAAGGCGGGGCGGGTGGAGTCTTCCCGCGGGGCGTCGGGGGGGCGCTGCTACCTGCCCTGGGGCGGAGCCGGGGCGGGACCTGTTTGTTTGGGGTTTTTTCTTGCTCCGATGCACTCGGGTCGGGAGAATCCATCCTAACCATGAACCGCCTCAAAGGCATTGAGAACCCAGCTTTCCTCAACTCCAGCCCTGACACCCCGCGCCGTTTCTCTGCTTCGCCCTCTCACGTCGATGTCTCTGCCTTGTCCGCCAACACCCAGAGAGAGGACTCACTGACGCCCCAGCGCCCGCAGCCCCAGAAGCCGCCTCTGCCTACAGCAACTCTCCCTGAGTCCCGGGAGCGGACCGGGACGGAGTGCGACTTTGAGGAGGGGCCCTGCGGATGGGGGAACTTCCAACCCCAGTGTCTGCAGCTGTGCAACACTCCCCAGGGCTTTCTGGGTCAGTACTGCCTCTTGGCCCTCACGCAAGGTACGGTCCCGCGCCCGCTGGCGAGGGGAGGGCGCGGAGGGCCTGGGGTTGGGGGTGGGTGAGGACAGGTGCGCGGGGAGCCAGGTGCGCGGGGAGCCAGGTGGTCCACGCGCCCAGCGGGGCGGCCCCGGCGGCGGATTTGTAAGCGCTCGCACCCACAGTAACCGACTAGGTTCAGACTTCCACATTTTAGCTTCTCCTTTGTCGCAAAAACTACTTAAAGCTTGCCAAACAGCCTTTTCTCTCGGGCGCCCTACCTCAGTTTTCAATACCTCCAGGGAAGATCGAAACTACCGGAGCCTTCCAGTGGGAACCGGGTGCCCTGGGGAATTCATTGTACTCGGCGAAAGCATGCATTTGTGATAAGACCTCCAAATGAAGGGATTTTTTGTTACAGTTTCTAGAACGGAAGGATTAATTAATAAATTTGCTGGTGAGGGTAGGGTGATTCTTAAAGGAGAAGCTTGTGGAGTACATATAGTATCAGATATAAGCATTCATGTTTCGTGAGTACAGTTAGTTTGAATTGTTTGCGGGCACAAGTGGAGTCCAGTACTGTTAGCTAAGGCTTGAGGCGTTGTTGAAGGCTGAGGTCTTTCAAATACTTAAGAGTTAGGCGGTATTTGTTTTCTTCAAGCATTTATTTTCTCTTGGGAGTTACCGTTTAAGTCCAAGTTTATAACCTCAGGCGTTTGCAATCTAGCTTGGTTTGGAGGAAGGAGTAGTAGGTGGGGCATGGGAGAACGGCCCCATGGAAGAAAGCAGAGGTAGAAAGTTGAAGTTGCTGCGCTGCTGGTGCGTCTAATGCAGGGGGTGAGAGAATGGGAAAGTACACTAACACCAACGTGACAAATTGAGGAGAGGTATATAAGAGGTGGAGCACTTTAAAGGACTTGTTGAAGGTTAATTAGAATTTAAGTCATAGTTTTAAAAGTTTTTGTAACGAGGCAAGCAAGGACTGATTGAAGAAATGACATCCAAGAAACACTGGGGGATGGGTTGGAAATTGCTCTTTTCTAAGATTAACAAAATATATCCTTCCTGTTTTTGTTTTTTCTCCTCTGTCTCAAAAGAACTCCGTGTCCCTTACTTTGCACTATTAGGTGCTAAGTATTTGTTGATTGCACGTTGGACTAACTGCAGCCCTTCTACTAAAGGTGGTCTTGTGCTAAAGAGTTATTTTCCTTCCCACCTTTCTTGTCACCATCAAACTTTACCTTCTCTTAGTCTCTTGATCTTAGTTGTCCAAAATCCATGATTGTGAAGCATTTCAGAGTCAAAGTATTTGAAAGTTCAAAGAAGCTGGACACACGAAAAAAATTTGTGATTTATATTAAAATGAATTCTGAAATTTCTGTATTATTCCAGATGTCATTTTACATTTATATACCATTTTAAAGATTGTTAACGAATATAATTGGCACTCAAAAAAATGTTTAGCCTGGAGCTCCATCTACCCAGAGGTCTCCAGTTTAAGAACAATCTGAGATAAAAGTGGTCCACCATTCTTGTTTCAGTTTAAGTGTGAGTGACTGAAAACATTATTACCGTACGTTTCTCAAACATGATCCTTGGGAAGACCATTTCCATGGATTATCAATAGATGTTTTATTGGGGAGAACCCCAACACTTGTCAAGTGAGTTTATTTAACTCAACTCTGAGTTAATTTCTCTGAGATAACAGAATTTCTCTGAGAACTTAATTTCCCAATGTGCCTCTTATCTTCATGTGTTTACGGTAAAAAGACATATTATGCAATAGTCTGTGGAATTTCTTTCCTTTTTTCTTTTTTTAAAGCAGAGTTCTTGGAACTTCTGTAGCACAGAATTGGAATTGATGATTAAAGTGTTGTACTTCTGCAAGAGTTTACAAATTTACTTTTTCAGAAAAGTTTTACCATAATGATAATGCATTCTAATGACTGACTTTTAATCAGTATGGCAAATGTTTTAGGAAGTTGATTTTTGAATGATGAAATTTTCATATTCTTGGATAACCTTAACTCCTTATAAATATGTCATTCCTAGGTATTTTAGATACTTTTTTCTACATTGAAATCTTAGGAATTATAAATTGACTTACAGACTTATTAAACTGGCATAAAAGTAAAAATTATTTTAGGACTTTTAAAACTTGTTATATTAATTTTTTTATATTTCCAGTTAGTCTTGACAATGCAAGATTTAAAGAAATTTTGGAGATCATGGTTTGTGTACGCTCTTTCTATTAATTAGTAAATGAAAACAAGTTCTCGTATTCTCTAAAGTAAAAGGGGTAACTGTGGGCTGTCCAAAAAGTTATTTTGGTTTTTTCCATAAGATGGTCCTAGTCGCGCTTAGGTGTATCTAACTGCATTCAAAACAATTTTGTTCAATTGTATTGTGACAGCTGTCATGTCAGCATGCGTTTTAAAAAAATCAAAATTGGTGAATTTTTGTGTGGCCATTTTAACATTGAAGATGGAAGAAAATAAGCATCGTTTTCAGCATACTATGCTTTATTATTTTGAGGAAGGTAAAAACGCAGCTGAAACACAAAATAAGATTTGTGCAGTGTACGGAGAAGGTGCTATGACTGAATTGAACATGTGAGAAGTGGTTTGCGAAGCTTTATGCTGGAGGTTTCTTGTTGGCAATGAGTGTTCTGTCGTTGGGTGACCAGCTGAAGTTGATGGTGATCAAATCTGAATTGAGAACAATCCGCGTTACACCTTGTGAGAGATAGCCAACATACTCAAGATATCAAAATCAATAAAGTTATTGGTGAACATGAAAAATGTGTCTTATTTTACAGGAAAAAATATACAGACTTTTTGACCACCTCAATAATTAAAAACTTTGTAATTTCATCAGATGCATTTTCTTTTTAATTTATAATAATATTTAAACTGTAAATTTAATCTATATTTGGACAGGCTATTTTTGTTTTCAGTCAAAATTGGATTTTCAGCTTTTCCTTGTTTACATTATAGTTCTCCATCATAGTTATAATAAATAGATGAAGTGTACGTTTTGTTTTTTTTTCCTTCTACTTTGCCTATGATTTGAAATGCCAGTGGTTGAAATAAGAGTCTTAATTTATGTTTACTTTCTCTCCAAGACCTTTAACTTTAGTGTCCATAAGAGTGTTAAAAGAAAAAAAAATAGCTTGAGAGTTCAATTTTAACTTTCTTAAGACTAAGTCAAGGACCTCTTGTTGTAGGTAAATATGTTTAAGGTTGAGTAACTTGGGAAGTGATTGAGCTTTACTCAGATGACCTCTAGAGTCAGTGGTACTTTTTGTTCTCTTCTGAATGGGGTCAGTGAGAGTATATTACACTTGGAAACTCAGCTGGCCTTATGAGACCTTCTTTACCAGTCTGACTTTTTGATTACCATGTAAATAAAAATGAAGTTAGCTACAACTTAGGATGTGGTAAGCATCAACTTTATTTAACACCTGAAAATTCACACATGTGCAATTTAAAAGGAAACTGATTTGTAAGGAGGTATGTTTGGGATGCCTACCTTTGAAATGTTGCATCTGGTACATTTAAAAGTATCAAAGGAAACAACCAAACTGTAGTACATCATGTTAATAATCATGATTTATATGGGAAAGTTGTAATAATGCACATAATTTTTTTTTTCCTCTTTTAGGTGTCGTAGTAAATGGCTTAGTAAATATTAGCATTTCCACTATCGAGAAGCGCTATGAAATGAAGAGTTCCCTGACAGGCTTGATATCGTCCAGCTATGATATCGCATTCTGTTTGTTGTCTTTATTTGTATCATATATTGGCGAAACAGGACACAAACCAAGATGGCTTGCATTTGCTTCCTTTATGATAGGACTGGGAGCCCTTGTATTTTCATTGCCAAAATTTTTTAGTGGAAAATATCAATTAGGATCCCCTTTTGAAGGTAAGTTCCTCTTGTGTTTTTATTTATTTTACTTTAAGAAGTAATATGAAACTAGGCCACTAACTATATATTGCAACTCACTTGTACAGATAAGTTAGGATGAGGTCTCTTTCACTGCTCACTGCTTTGTTCTGATGTGAATTTTGTGAAGTAGATTACAGAGGCAGATTATGCATTAGCAGTTGCTTTAGTGGTTCCAAATTTTTAATCCTCTGATACTCATTTTCCATATTACACATAGTCCTCAAAAAAGTGATAACCTGTTTTCCTTTGAGGTTGTGACCTCACTGGAGTTCTAAGATGGATCATTTTTCCCTTTGTAGTTTTATTTGCTCTGGTTACAGCACTACCCCAGGACTTGTTGATTCCTGATGTGAGATAAAGACAGGTGAAATTTATAGGAGAACTGAAGCTTTTCCTAAGAACAGAAGGACTTACCACTCTCCAGGGATACAGAACCTCAGGAGTTATCAAACATGTTGCTCCAGTTAGATGAAGCAGCATTATCCATTCAGAGGCTCAAACAAGAAATTTGATTATTTGTCTTTCTACTTTTTTTCCCCCCAAAGAATCATTTTTGATGGAAAAACTATTCTGGTGGTAGGAGAGGAATGTGCTGATGAAAGTAGACCTTAACATTTCTCTTGTCCTTCCTGGGATTTTTAAGAGCAAATATGGAGTAAAATCAGAGAACTACCAAATCAGAAGCTTTTAGGGTCTAGGAAAGGGAAGAAAAGTCTTGGAGTAAGAAGAAAGGAGAATTAGGACCTGCTGCAATATAGGGATTATTTTCTTTAAAGATTGTATTTATTTATTTTTAAGCAGAGGAAGGGATAAAGAGAGGGAGAGAAACATCAATGTGTGTTTGCTTTTCGTGTGTCCCCCACTGGGTACTTGGCCTGCAACCCAGGCATGTGCCCTGACTGGGAATCGAACCATCAATCTTTTGGTTCACAGGCTGGTGCTCAATCCACTAAGCCACACCAGCCAGGGTATAGGCCTTATTTTTTAAAAGCTAACATTGTTATTTTTAATATTAATATTGAAAATTAATATTAAAGTATTAAAATTTCCCAAGACCAATTTCCCAATTATAGAATGATAAATAGCAAAATATTTTCAATAACAGAGTATATATTATGCAGCATGATTTTAGAAGTACTTTTTATATAAGCATACTTCATTAGGAAATAAAAATAGAATTTGCAAACATATGGACCAATAGAATATGTTTGTAAAATGTGGTACAGTTTGGAATGAGTGAGATAAGGAGAATATGTTATCAGTGGAAAGAGTACTTATTTTGAGTCTAGTACATTTTCTAAGATTGGGTAAGACTTCATAAAGCCAACTTCACATAATTTCACTGGTGTAGTTTTAGGAACAAGGCACACACACTTTTGTATAACACCTTTAAAATCTTTAACAGTAAGGGAAAAATCTAAATTTTAGTGTGTCACACAAAAAACACGATGCTGATTCTATGATAGCAAAAATGTCACTGTTTATAGCATGTAAGAGGTAACCTTTGTACTGAATCTAATCCCTCACTCTGCAGTTTATCAAATGCCCTACTAGTTCATATAGTATACAAACTTTGGTAACAAACCCCTGACTCTCTAAAACATAATCACCCATTCCATGACTAAAGCCTGACCTGTCCTCAGCAATCTTCTTAGCTTTATCTCTTGCCACACACCCCTTGAGCTGCAGCCAATCAAATCAATTTCTATTTCCCAAAGGGAAATGACTACAGATGTGTGTGTGGCCTGAGCTGAAGCCAAGAAGATTGCTAAAGCCAGGTGATAAACTTTTAGTACATTATTATATATCCTGTAAGTTTTCACCACATTCTTACTGATTTTTTTTTTATTTTAGCTGAAGTAGGTATTATTGGCTGATCTGTCAAATTTTTACCCTAAGTTAAGACTCTTAATTTAAACAATAGCTTATCTGTGGCAAATGAAAGCAAAAACTCTGTTGCCCTTATGCTAGTCTGTCATTCATATAATAAATATTTATTGATACGTGTTGCCGGGAAAATAGTGAAACCGTTCATGCCGTCTGGATTTTATGTACTAGAGTGAAAAAGTTGAACTTAATAAGTAAACAACATGAAGATGGAGGTGAGTGTATGAAGGGAACAGATATTATGAGGTAATACTGTATGAAAAGAAAAATTCTTGTATGTGGGCAAAGGAAGGCTATTTTGATAATAACTGGACAATGAGGAGCCAGCCTTGAAAGATGATTTCCAGGGAGGAGAAAAACATGATCAAGGGCCTTGGAGCTGGAAAGGGCTTGGTAGGTTTTAGGAATTGTCGGTTTTGCCTGGCATGATCAAAGCAAGGGAGAACATGGCAGGAGATGAACTTGGAAAGGCAGGTGGAATTATGAGGCATTTAGATTCTGTAAATGCGTGGAAGGTGTGCAAGAGTTTTACACAGGAAAGGGCATGATTTTATTTAAAATGATCGTTTGGGCTCCTGTTGTTCTGAGGAATACAGGCTAAGTGGGAGCACCTCATCGGGTGGTTTTCGCTGTTAGTTCCAGGTGAGACATAAAGGTGTTTGGGACTGGGGTGGTAGCAGTAGAGATCTAGTGGAGTGACTGATTTTCATTGTATTTTAAAGGAAAAAGAGATAGAATTTTTAGTGGGGTTGATTGTGAAGGAATAATGAGTAATGATTCCTTGATACTTGCCTTGACCAACTGGAGCCACTTACCAAAATGTGGAAAACTAGGTAGAACAGAATTGGAAACGAAATCAAGATCTCAGGTTTGGGCTTAAGTTTGAACTGCACATTATATATCCAATGTTGTAATATATATCTTTGAACATGTGTGTTTATGTAAATGTGCAAGTCATTCTTTATTCTTCATTCCTAGAAGTGCAGATACTGAGTTTGAAGGGCTTCCTCATTCTAAAGTTTTATAGATAATGTCACGCTTTAGGAAGCAATATGACAGCTATTCTCCCAAAGTTAATATATGAAAGCGCCTAGTTGCTATTTTGAATTTTTACACTGTTCTTTTCCTGAAAAAAATTTTTAATAGAAATATCATTGTGTTGTGTTTTTGTGTATGTGAAGGTATTTACAATGTAGCAGATACAAAACTCAAGACTCAAATTGTATTATATATCTAAAGGGGCTAAGACACTTAGAAACATAAGGGATGTTAGAAATCATAAATCCCTTTTTCTACAGTGTAGAACCTTAGGTCAAGAGGTTCTAGAGGACTTAGGACTTAGTAGTGATTTCATAGACAGTCAATAACAGCTAAAACTAATGCTAGTTTTTATGCTTTGTTTAATGTTTTCCAAATTTTTGTTTATTATTCATAGTTGGTTTTATAACTATATCAAATAATTTAAATATTTTTATGAATTTAAGTAACTTCTTCCCCAATTTCAAAATGCCAGTTATGTCTGTGCTTTCTTTAAAACATAATAACTTGTCTGTTCAAGTGAATTAATCCACTTTTGCAAATACAGGATCCTATAACCAAAAATATGAATGATTTAGTGTAGAAGAAAACCGAGGGTCTCTGTGGTAAATGGAAACAAATTAGTCGAAAACTTTCTGTGGATAAATTAGAAGCAAGGGAATGTACAATCTTCTTAGGTAACATAGCCTAAAGAGCATAACATTAAGAAATTATTTTATATTAAAATCGTACATGTAATTTAACTTGAAACTGACGCTGAGAGAATTTACGTATTCCCTGAGTGATTTTTTTTTTTTTTTTTTTCTTAGCCATTATTTTTGAATTGAGGGAAACCAAAGTCAGGCTCAGTTTGGATGAGATAATCTCTGTAAGAAGAGGTTAAAGTAATGTAGAAGAAAACGAAATGTGAAGTACGATGAGCATTATCATTTCTACAGGTGTGAGAAGAACACAAAAGGAGGTTAGGCCTCAGCAAAAGGTAGAAAGGAGTGTTTGGAAACGGTTTGAATTTCTATTATGTAAAAAATAGATTTAAGTAGGTTTAGGAAAGTATGTTTTAAAGGTAGCTTTTTATTTTTGTTCAAGTATAGTTTTTTGCCTTTCTCCCCCACCCCTCCCACCACCCCGGCCCGAGAAGTGATTTCTTAGGTTAGAAAATGTAATGGTGTAATAAAACAAATTATTCAGAAAGATTTTTATAGTTACTACATACAATAAAAGAGCTAGAGCTAGTCAGTGCACCAGATTAAATTATCATGGTTTTTAATATCAGAGGCACTTCACTATTCCCCCAAATTCCTAAATAATGTGAATTATCCTCTATGGTTGTTACCCTTATTTAATGTCCCCTGGAGATCCTTATTCAGTAAGTCTGGAGTAGGACTAAGGAATTTATATTTCTAAAAAAATTATCCAGATGATCTTATCAGTCCATTTTGGGAAACAGGTGTCCAGTTTAATGCTTAATTATTTTATAAGCTTTGAACTGTATGCATAGAGAGAAGGGTTTCTCTTCATTACAGGATTATTGCTTTACACTGTCCTTTAACATAGGAGTTTCACAATCATCATGAAATACTGGGTACCTTAATGTAACCACTTTTGTTGAAATTCAAATGACCAAACTTCCGAAATAGAGGAAACTCACAGAGATAAATAAGTAGAAAAGCATGTGGAAATGAGAAATTAGCACAGACTCAATTTTGCTCATAGTTATAGTTTGCAGATAGGTAGGCATTTTAAAAACCCATAACCTTGACCAAGAAAATATGTCTCAGCATTTCCAAAGTATGATCTGCAAAACATAGTTTCTGAAGATATTAATAATACGTTAAAAATGTGTTCTCTGGTTCAGTGAATTTGGGGGGAAAAGAGAAAGTTAAAGAGGTGTCTGTTGCATCACTGTAAAAATGAATGCATTTTGTGAATATTTAGCTAGGTAAATGATATGTAGAGTTCTGAAATTATTAATGAAAGGACTCTGCTGTTACGCTGGTGTCCTTTTACCCTGCTTCCACTCCACACTTTGTCTTCCAGATCAGTGTTTCTTTGAATAGTCTTTGGGAAAACCTCCTGTGCTCTCTTATATCAAAGTACATGGTTTTTATTTTTTAAAAATTTGTTTATTTTTAGAGAGAGGGGAATGGAGGGGGAAAGAAAGAGAGAGGAACATTGATGTGAGAGAAACATAGATCGTTGCCTCTTGCAATGACCCCAACTGGGAACCTAGACCAGAATCCGGGCATGTGCCCTGGCTGGGAATCGAACTGGTGACCTTTTGCTTTGTGGGACGATGACCAACCCACTGAGCTACACCAGTCAGGGCTAAGTATGTGATTTTTAAGTTCTTGTTGAATTTAGAAGCATCATTATAGCTAGCACCTAAAACAGAATATGATATATAGTAGGTGCTGAGGAAACATTTGTTGAGTTGTTAAATGAATTCATTATGAGTGATCCCTTCAAAGGAGGCGTATTAGGAATCTGATGACTTGTTCTGCCACAGAAGGCATTAAGAGTAGGTAACGGCAGATAAAACGCTGTTTTTATTATCTATTCACATATTCCATAAACTTGGCCTAAAGTATAATGGGACATTTTTCTCTTTTGGCCACTGAATTTGGGAAGAAATGTGTTATCAGAGGCAAAAAAATTTTCCCATTAATGATCTTTTTGGGGTAAGATTTGGAATCTGAAAATTTTACAGTATGAAAAAGGAAGCTAAAATGCGAAGCATATTCAGAAAATAGCAGCTTTTGGTTTTTGTCTTACTTGTTAAAATATTGCTTTCAGTATGTATCTACTGTACTATTGTACTTCTAAGGTGGTGCTAAATGTCAGGATTATTTTCTGATAGATGATTAGTAGTGATCACCCTTATTTATCTTTTGTATACAACAAAAGAGAATGCCTTGCCAGGGCGTTAGAGTGGATTGTAGTCATGCTGCGTCTAACCAGCCATAATGTATGTGGTAAGTAAAGATTAAGCAACGCTTTTTGTAGCTTCCTCAGAAAGGTTGGTTAAAATGTAGTTTGTGGCAAGAAAAAAAGAGGAAATTCTCTTTTCTTAGTCCGTCTTCTTAAAAATGCACAAAGTAGCCAGTGTGTGTTTAATGATTTTTCTTAAATTTTAATGCTCTTAGCCCACTGCATTGAATGAAAGTATGGAGTAGTGTAGAGGGGATATTAAGGGCACACAGCACTAAGCTTAAATTTTCTTCAGCACTGTATGATAGTATTGTGTGACCCTGCACAAGTTTTGTCAGCTATAAATCATGATGATAACTACTGCCTGACAGGAGATTGTACACAACAGTGCGAAGGCAGTACCTGGCGTTTGGTAGGTGCTCATTAAATAGTAGCAATGACTAATGATGATGTTCCTAATTCAGTGACAGCTATACTGCCTTTCTTGTTCTGTTTAATTGTTGTCAGTGGTAGTTACAGAATAGTATGAACAACTAACAATGTTTGAATATGGTATATATTTTTTTGGTGGGTGCCACTGATACTGATGTACTCTCAAAGTGTGGCAGTGTGGCTAACCACTTTGAAAGTGATGTTAGAAATGATGTTAATTAGATATGTTTCCAGGATTGTATTCTTCTTGTGAGATAAGAAAATCAATTTATTTGGTGTAGCTCAAGATTAATTGAATCCTCTCAAAATATCATGTTGAAATATTGCCTTTTAAATAGCCAACTTGCTTCTTTTAAAATAGCTTATTTCTAATTTAAAATGTCAGATATATCCTTTGCAAAACATTCAGAAGATAGAAAACACAAAAATAGAATAAAAGTAAAACATAGAAGAAACAGGAAATAAAAATTTCTTAAAATATAACCCAGTTATGTACTGTTAATATTGTTCAGCCTTTAAATGTGTATATACATTCATAAATAATCACACATAATCACACGCTTACATTACAGGGTCATTAACACACACTCATGCATACACTCCTATCCACATACTATTATTTCTTTTTTTAAGATTTTATTTATTTTTTAGAGAGAGGGGAAAGGAGGGAGAAAGAGAGGGAAAGAAACAGCAATGTATGGTTGCCTCTCACACAGCCCTCACTGGGGACCTGGCCTGCAACCTAGGCATGTGCCCTGGCTGGGAATCGAACCGGGACCCTTTGGTTCCCAGCCTGCGCTCAATCCACTGAGCTACACCAGCCAGGGCTATCCACATACTATTATTGACGTTCATACATAATCATCATTACATTTACACATGCACATTCAAATGTACATTTTAAATAAATAAGACTTTGAACTTAATGGATATCTAATTTTTTTACTTAGAGTATGTATTGGACATTGTTATATATGAAAAAAGAGCTGCAGAATATTTATGTTCTTGCTAGTTCATTTTATAGATAATCTATTTAGTCAACCCTCCTTTGTTGTGTTTTTATAAGTACTATTTTTTCTGGCTAGAGAAGTTCTATTAATCATTATAGACAATTTAGATAATACTAAGAAGTAGAAAGAGAAAAATGCCTATTACTACTAATCTTTTCTCAAGGACAACAACTTTGGAATTGTCTTAATTTTTACTGTGGCTTTATTTCATAGTGTTACTATAATATTTTGCATAGTTTGCAACCTGTGAGCATTCTTATTTTTCCATAGTTTCCATTTTATATTTTAACCATTCTCATAGAGTTGAATATTTAAATTTAAAAAGTTTTCTATTATAAATTACCTTACTTTTTGTTAAAGATTTTACTATATTTTGGTAATTATACAGTACTTAACATTTTGGAATTGGCTATTTTATTCAGAATATTCTCTGAAGACTCATCAGGGTTCTGTTTATCAATTGTTAATTTCTTGTTATTGCTAATGAGTAGGTATTCTGTGGTTTGGACGTACCACAGTTTGTTTAAACATTCAACTGTTAAAGGACGCCTGGGTTGTTTCAGTTTTTTGCCAGTTAACGATAAAGATACGAACACTTGTGTACTGATTTTGTGTGCACGAAGTTTTCATTTTCCTGGGATAGACTTGCAGGAGTAAAGCTGCTGGGTCACATGAGAGTTCTACGTTTAGGTTTTTGAGAAACTGTTAAAGTGTTTTTCAGAGTGACTGTACCATTTAAAAATTCCCATCAGTAGTGAATAAGTGATTCAATTATCTGTGTACTTGTCAGAACTCAGAGTTTTCATTTTTTACTATAGCTATTAAGATGGGTTGCATTGAAATCTGATGGTGGCTTTAATTTCCATTTCACGGGTGGCTAATGATGTTGAGCATCTTTGCCTATGCTCATGTGCCACCTGTTCATCCTCCTTGGTGTAATATCTGTTCATGTTTTTTGCACATTTTCTAACTGGATTGTTTAGTTTTTGCTGTTGAGTTTTGAGAGTTACTCATGTATTCTAAGTATTACATCTTTTTCCCAATTATAGGGTTTTTAATTTATTTATTTGTTTTTTATTAAAGTATAGTTGATGTACAGTATTATATTAGTTTCGAATGTACAACATAGTGATTCTACATTTATTTACCTTTAGATGTAATCACCATGTTATGTCTAGTAATCACCTGTCACAGTACAAAGTTTTTACGATACTATTGACTATATTCTCTGTGCTGTACATTACATCCTAGTAACATTATTTTATATAACTAGAAGTTTGTACCTCTTCTTCCCCTTTATCTTTTTCACCCATCTCCTCACCCCTCACTCCTCCGGCAACTATCAGTTTGTTCTCTGTATCTATGAATCTGTTTCTATTTTGTTTGCTTTGTTTAGATTCCACATATAAGTGAAATCATAAGGTACTTACCTTTTTCTGAATTGTCCCACTTAGCATTATACCCTATAGGAACATCCACGTCACAAATGGCAAGATTTCATTGTTTTTTGTTGCTGACTAATATTCTGACATTTTTGGTGTGCACACGCATGTGTGTGTGTGACACATCTTTATGCATTCACCCATGGACAGGCACCTAGGTTTATCTTGGCTGTTGTAAGTAATGTGTCAGTGAACATAGAGGTAAACATATATTTTTGAGTTATGTGTTTGTTTTCTTTGGATAAATGCCCAGAGTGGAATTGTTAGGTTGTGTGTTTGTTCTGTTTTTAATTTATATTTGCTATAATATATATTTTATATTTTTATATATTAATCCCTTATATGTCATTTGCAAATATCTTCTCCCATATAGTGAGTTGTCTTTTTGTTTTGTTGATTATTTCCTTTGCTATAAAAAGGTTTTTTATTTTACTGTATTCCCGTTTATTTGTTTTTGCTTTTGTCGTCCTTTCCTGGGGAGACATTCAGAAATTATTGCTAAGACTGACATAAAGGGTTTACTGCCTATGTTTTCTTCTAAGAGTTTATAGTTTTTCTGTCACACATCAGCCTTTCGGGGTTTTCCTTGTATGTGACCACTCGGTTTCTCTTGCTGCCCTCAAGATTCTTTCTCTGTCTTAAACTTTTGTCATTTTAATTACCTTGTGTCCTGGTGCATGTCTCTTTGGATTCCTCGTGTTTGGAACTCCCTGCGCTTCATGGACCTGGCCGTATTTTTACTGCCTAGGTGAGGAAAGCTTTTGCCATAATTTCTTCAAGTAAGTGTTTTGCTTCCTTTTTCCCTCTCTTCTCATTCTGGAATTACTATAATGTGAGTGTTAGTGTGCTTGACATTGTACTAGAAGTGTATTAGACTATCCTCATTTCTTTTTGTTGAGAGAGACAGAAGGAAAGAGAAGGAAGGAAAGAGAGAGAGAGAGATTGACATTAGTTTGTTGTTCCACTTATTTATGCTTTCATTGTTTGATGCTTGTATATGCCCTGACCTGGAATCAAAACTGCAACTTTGGCCTATCAGGACAATGTTCTGACCAAATGAACTACCCAGCCAGGGCCCTATCCTCATTTTTATAAATTCTTTTTTCTTTTTGTAGTTTTAACTGGGTGATTTCCACTATTCTGGAAGCAGTTTGCTACTCTGTTCGGTATTATCTAATTTGCTATTGATTCCTTCTGGTATATTTTTCATTTTGGTTACTGTATTCTTTAGCTCTGATTGTTTTTTATTGTATTTTCTAATTCTTAAAGTTCTCACTGAGTTTCTCTATTCTCCTCCCAAGTTTGTTGCATTCTTATGAGCATTACTTTGAATTCATTGGTCAGATTATTTATTTTTGTTTCATTAGTGGGGTGTTTTTTCCTGGCTTTCTTTGGAACATAGTTGTCTTCTTATTTTGTTTGGCTTTCTGTGTTTGTTTCTAGAAATTAGAAGAAATAGCTATGTTTCCCAATCTTGAAGGCATGACATTGTGTAGGAGTGACTTCTGTCACTGCTTGTGCCCAGTGCCGGCCAGTGCATGCTTGGGGAACCCTGGAGAGCTAGCTGGCTAGCTGGTATTGGCTGCGGTGGCCTAGGACATCGTGCTCGGGTAGCTAACATGCCTCGCTTATATTGGCTGCTATATAAATGTTTACTGAATTGAATGAACACCCATGGCTTTTTGCTATCTAATTTCATCTTGTAGTCTTACATTCTGATTTTGTTTTTCACAAGTCCAGAAAAACCTATGGTATATGCTTTCTACTGGATAGTCTTCATTTGCCCATGCAGATCCTGGGGAGATGGAAACTAAGTGGCTATGCTAAATTTTATTTTATTTTATTTTTTTAAAGATTTTATTTATTTACTTCAGAGAGAGAGGAAGAGAGGGAGACAGAGAGGGAGAGAAACAGCAATGTATGGTTGCCTCTCACATGGCCCTCACTGGGGACCTGGCCCGCAACCCAGGCATGTGCCCTGACAGGGAATCGAACCGGGACCTTCTGGTTCCTAGCCCGCGCTCAATCCACTGAGCTACACTAGCCAGGGAACTATGCTAAATTTTGGAGGCAAGTTTGACTTGCTTACCCAAACAAGTTATAGAGGTCGAATTAACATAGTGGCAAATTCTAAGTCTCTTGGGCAGAAACCCTATCTGAATCAATGTGGTGGGGTTTCACAACCCTTTAACAAATTCCAGACCTAAGTGAATTGATTATTCTTACTGAGGATAAATCTCTTTGAAGAACTTTATAACATAGTCAGGGGTAGATAATGTTTATCTTCCTCTAAACCCATCCTGACATCTTTTATCCTGAGTGTTGAGGGGAATGAGTAGTGGAAGTGATTCAATAATGGCTTTGAGTTGAGCTCATCTCTAGAATTCTATTCTTAAGAAATTCCAATAATAAAGGTGTCCCAAGACTACTCTATCTCACATTGGGTCTATCCTGTAGTTTTTTCCAAGTCTTAGAGCAGAGAAAGGCTAGAAATATACTAGCTGGCAGAATCCCCCAATTGGTTGTGTGACTTGTACATTGAGAAATATTATTGTACAAGATAGTAGAGCTAAGTAGAAGTCCCTACATGAGATAGTAAACCAGAGACAATACTGTTTCTTGAAGGGAATTACGGAGCTTAGTAATACCATCAAAGATTTGGAAGATACAGGGCTGGCGATTCCTACTGTGTTCTCTTTTTCACGTATTTGGTACAAATGCAAGATAAAGTCATTTGAGAGAAAAGGGCTCTAGGTGATGGTAAACATACTCCGGTGATGATCCCGATTACAGCTGCGGGTGCACGTTTGGTGCCCTTTTCTTTTGGAGCAAGTCAGCAGAGACCCTGACACCTAAAATATAGTTGTTGGTGTAGCAAATGTTTTCTTTCCTTTCTCAGCAGCAAAGACAGTCTAGATGGTTTGTTTTTCTGTGGAGAAACAAGAGTACATCGTCACTATCTTATCACAGTATTACACACATCCTCTTTTTCTTTGTCAAAATATGGAATGGAGCAGTGGTTCTCAGCGGGGGCTGATCTTTCAGTTCTAGAGATATTTTTGGTTTTTGTGGTTGGGATGGAGAGTACTACTGGCATGTAGTTGGTAAAGACCAGAGACACTGGTAAATATCCTACAAGGCACAGGAGAGCCCCCCACACAAAAAGAATTATCTGGCCTCAAATGTCAAGAGTGCAAGGTCGTGAAACTGGTCTGGATGTATGACAATTACCTTACTATTAACAAAACTTCATGTTGGACTCTATCGTGATGGTATTAAACTAATAGGACATGGTGAGTTGAAGTATTTTAGATGCCTTAGTAAAGCATATGCATGCCAGAGGGTAGGCGATGCACCACAAAAACATTAAGGGACATACCAGAACCATGAAATTCTTAGGGGTCCAGTGGCCTGGGCCATGTCACAGCTTCCACTTTCCACCATTGTGTCCTCTGCACTTGCACAGGGCTTGGGCTTTGGGAGCTGTCGTCTGCCACAGTTGTGTGGATTACTCCAGCCCATTCACTAGGTAGTGCATAAGGCTGTAACACGACAAAGTTCTTGCAGGTGCAGGCAGTATTTATGGCAGACAGAGAGGATGTAGGAAGCCTCTGGCAAGTCTGCATGGCAACGTCAAGGTGAGAGCCCCTAGGTTTTTGTGGTAAGATGATGCTTTATTCTACCTACAGTATTCTTCATTTGAAAAGCAACTCTTGGATTGCTCCTTGATGCTGGTTTGGTAGACATAAACATGATTATGAATATTATGTGACCTGAACAACTATCATGAAGTATGCGCTGTCTACCATAGCAAATCATAAAATTACATATGTGAGGTAGCACTTATTGGTAAAAGAAATCTTAGGTGCAGGTAGATTTGGAAGACACAAGTAACTATGGAGGCAGGCATCTCAGACTACCGTGCTTCTTATTTTTATTATCTTACATTTCTCTCTTTTCAAATGCAGAAAGGTTATTATTATAGGCAGAAGTTGGCATGGCCTCACTACAAAAACCTAGATGTCTTCATTATAAGGATCTCACAGAGTCCCCTGTGGCTGGCTGACAAAGGAGGAAGAAGTGTAGCCTGGTTTGCAGAGGGTTTGCAAGGTGTGCTGGCACCCACGGGAAGTGGACAGCTCCTGAATAACAGCTATAATCAGGCCTGTCCCTGCAGGGCAATTGTACTTGGAAATTCCCTTTTGGTAGGAGAAGAGAAGCATAAAGCATAGATTTCTGTTGTGCATGAACAACACTAATTTATAAGCTGGCCAGTCAGAAGCTTGGAACAAACAAAAATGAAACTTGTTTACAACGTTTAAGAAGTTCCAGCTGAGACATGGAGAGTATGCCTCCTGGCACGGGCACAGAGCGTAAGGCTAGTTTTGCCACTTGTTAATGCTTACTTGAAGGTATTCTTTGTGGGAAAGGCTTTCAATCAGGAACACATGGTCTGTCCAATGAATGTCAATCAGTGTTTTTCCCTGGCCACTGTGGGGCTTATGGAATTGTCCCATGTTAAAAGTGGCTATGTAGCATAAAAGGAAGCTAAGCCAGAGTTCAAAAACATGTCGTTACCCTCATCAAAGCTGTTCTGATTACGTCCACTGCAGATTCACTGCCTGATTTACCAACCTGCAAGGGCCAGTTGTGAGAGCTCCTGGTATTGCAGCATTCCCCAGGGCAACCGGTATACCCCAGGGCAGCCAAAATATATCTATCCTGTTGCAATTTGTCCTCCTGAGATAAGTGTATATTCTAGATATGAATTTGTTTTCACTGCCTACAATACTTCTTCTGTCTACACTCAGAATTGTTTGACTTGCAGTATGCCTTATTCATTGTTATGATATCCTATACAACATCAGGTCTGATCAAGAAACTCACCTGCAGCAAAAAAAGTATGGTAACAGACTCCTACTCATGACATTGACTTGTTAGTCTTACTATGTATCCCAACACTCAGAAGCCTCTGACATGCTAGGATGCTGTCTGTTACAGCCAGCAGAATAATATGTCCTTCCCTATAGTACATGGTATATGTGTTAAATTAGGCAGAAACCACTTCTGTGTTGCTGCCTCCTCTCTCGCCAGAATGCATAGGAAAGGGAACTAGGGAATGGCCATGGACTGGTGCCTCTTGCTACTGTACCTAAAAAAAATCTACTCATAGAATTTTTGCTCCCTGTCTTGGTCTTGTTCAGTCCTAGCCCCACCAGGATAAATGCTCCCATAAGGCAACACAGTCCTATTCCCTTAGAATCAAAGATGAGATTGTTCTCTAGTCATTTTTGATCTATTCATGCCAAATTAACAACATGAAGATAAGGTGGTCACTGACCTGGCAGAAGTGAGAGATCCTAGTTAACAAGAGTACATTTCTATACCTTGACAAAGAAGATGTATTTTGGGCTGAGGGAATTCATTTGGGTGCCTCTTAACACCCCAAAACCAGTGGTACTTGTTCAAAGGAAAACTGCCCCAAGGCAACAATGATAGAACAGCCGAAGACTTGTAAAGACAGTGTAAAATCCCAGAACAACTGGGGTGCAGGAAGAAGTAAAGGGAATATGACCTGCCTGATAGGAAAGTAAGCAACGACCGTCAGCTCGGGCTTTCTGAACAGCTACAGAAGGGCGAACTGTAGAGCTCTTTAATTGTCCAATTGCCCTTGTTTTGCATTACTACTTATATGGAGCCCATTGGCGGTGGCTAACATTTCATTGTTGGTTTCAGGTGGGAGAATAAATGCATTGACATTACCCCAGGGTGATATTTTGCTGACAGGTTTTTGTGGACTCCTTGTGTTGCAAATACATTTTTCATCTGGACAGAGGTAAAAGTGCGTGCTAAAGTACCAAAAGAACAATTGGACAATGATGGATATTCTCTGTTTGTCCCTCCAGATCTGCCATTTGCCGTTTACCACCTTGTTTTATCATCCCACAGAAGCCCCATGGCCCCGCACGGTTGCCCCTGGTTTTTAGTTGGTTCAGCCAAAGGGAGTTTGCATGTTGGAAGGAGGTTGTGGTGCTTATTTCCCTCATTTGCTCCCCACCAGCCACGTGTGACAGTTGCTGTGTCTCCGCCTGAGGCCACAGCTCTCAGAGGGGCCGCCTGCAGCTGCAGGGTTCACGAGGTTTGGGTGGGCGCCCTCACTGCTCCCTTAACTCTGCCTTTATTTAAAAAAAAATCCCACCCCATAAAACAATCTACAGTCATTTAAAAATGTTAAACTTTCTTGAGTTATTCCTATTGTTTATATTCTACTGCAGTTTTAACTGATACATAAAAATATTCATACACATATTTTAACTTTCATCTTTTAAAAATATTTAAAGTTCTTCTTAAAATGACTTGTTTTGAAATGAAATTGTACTAATAGTTTTATAACAAGTTGGGAATCTTTTCTATTTTGAAACAGTTTAACACACAAGGATTAATTGTTTTGGATTGATATTTAATATAAATTTTCTAGAAATATCATTTCAAATAGGTTGATTTCTGAGGTAGATTTTAATTCTTGCTTTAATTTATTTCAGAATTATAGCTTCAAAATTTTATATCACTTACGATCAATACTTTTATTTTAAGAGATTTTCAAATTTCTTGGTATAAGGTTGTATGCAGCATTTTCTACTGTTTTAAAATATTTTTAGGTTTTTGTGGTTACTCCTATCTCTTGTGGTACTGAATTCTGGGTTTGTTTGTTTTTTTTTATTTTAATGGGCTAATTAGGTCCAGAGTTTACATTTTTGAAAAGATAAGGAGATTGACTCTTAGATCTATGTCAAAAGTTTTTGTCTATTTTATCCTGATAGTCAGAAACCCTTATAGAAATGTTTTGAATTCATGTCCCAGATTATTTAAGTAACCAACTTATTTTACTTTATGTCACCATTAACCATGAGATGAATCTGTTAAATATTTAGGCCCTTAAATCTTAGAGATTTTGTAGAAATTAATCTAATCCTGACTTTACTCACCTGTAAAATGAGGAAAATAATAGTACCTCCTTCATAGGATATTTCCGGGGATTGTAGAAGATAATGCAGAGCAGTGAAGGGCTTTGCATAAGTTAAGCACTCAGTAAATATTACTGTTCCTATTGTTACTATGCATGAGGATGAGAGATACGCAGGCGTTGTAAGCAAGAACCTCCTGAGACATCATGCAGTGAAACCTGCAGGGTTTGTAGTCACTGCAAGAAGGAAGAATTTCCTTTGGCAAATCCAGGGGAGAACTTTTAATAAGAAGTGAAATTTGACCTGAGATTGAAAAATGGGTATAATTATGTTGAGCATCTTTTCATATGATTCTGGGCCCTCTTTATGTCTTTTTTCGAGAAGTGTCTGTTCATGTCTATTGCCCATTTTTTAATTGGGTTTTTTGTTTTCCTGGAGTGGAGTCGTATGAGTTCTTTCTATATTTTGGAGATCAGATCCTTGTCCGAGGTATCATTGGCAAATATGTTTTCCCATACAGTTGGTTCTCTTTTTATTTTAATACTATTTTCTTTAGCCCCACAGAAGCTCTTTATTTTGATAAGATCCCATTTGTTTATTCTTTCCTTTATGTCCCTAGCTCTAGGGGACATATCACTGAAGATGCTGCTGCGTGGAATGTCTGAGATTTTCCTACCGATGTTTT
>PVJI01011344.1:0-56446 GCA_004026765.1 Micronycteris hirsuta | reverse complement strand
AAACTCTTCTCCCCATTGTCCCCTCCCCCCTCTCCCCTGTCTATTGTTAGACTGTTCTTAATTTCAGTGTCTCTGGTTATGTTTTGCTTGCTTTCTGCTTTTGTTGGTTATGATCCGGTTAAAGGTGAGATCATAAGGTATTTGTCCCTCACTGCCTGGCTTACTTCACTTAGCGTAATGCTCTCCAGTTCCATCCATGGTGTTGCAAAATAATTTAAATGTAATTAAAAATGATTCACTGTTATCTTAACCTTTTCAATTATGTATGAAATATAACGATTTTTTTCTAGCCAGACTTAATTCCACCTATACTTAACCAAAACCAAAATATAAAAGAACACAATGAGGAAGATTTATATTGAAGAAGATAAATTGCTCATGTGAATGTGACATGTCAGTATTTCAACAACGAGCCTACACATTTTAGAATTGATAGCATGTAGTGCAAATTTTAACATCTGAGCTCTTATTCTTAGTTTATCTCTCTCACACATATATATGTATAACATATACATATTTATGTATACATATGTAAGTAAATACAATGATCTTTCCTGTTCACATATTCATTCAACAATTATTTAGAGCCTATGTGATACAAACTGTACAGGGTATTAGAAAAACAGATTAATAGACATCGCTCCTCCAAGGTCATGGTTAAGAAATAAAAATGAAAATAAAAAGACAATATAGCATAGTAAAATGTAAAACATGATGCAGATAATGCAATAGTATGCTGAAGACAAAAACTGTGCTTTGTGAAAGAAGATATTTCACAAAATAAAAAGCGACATTAAATTTTGAAAATAAATTTGGAAGTTGAATTATATTTACTAAAAATTAAAGGAGGAGTAAGCTGATAATTTACTCATTCTACATACAAACAATTGTGAATTCTTATGATTTTCCCTCTTTTAAAAAATTATCAGCGCTGGCTGGTGTGATTCAGTGGACTGAGTGGCCCCTGCGAACCAAAAGGTCACTGGTTTGATTCCCAGTCAGGGCACATGCCTGGGTTGGGGGCCAGGTCCCCAATGTGGGACACACGAGAGGCAACCACACACTGATGCTTCTCTTCCTCTCTTTCTCCCTCTCTTCCCCTCTGTCTAAAAATAAATAAAATCTTTAAAAATACTTAAATAGATAAATTCTCTATGTTTTAATGCCTATTTGTTGTTCAAGATGCAAATATAATTTCCATTTATGCCTGTACAATATCAGACTGATAATTAAAATGGAAACTTTTGTAAGTGAAACTAACTTTGTGTTTACATGATTCCAAATAAGAGGCACCATGTAAACACTGTGTCTGAAATATTATTTAGTTTAACTACTCTTCTTTTCACTTTAATTTAAGTATGGGGGTAGGCTTGGAGGGATTTGAGGTTGATCAAGGAAAAAAATATACAGCCATGAGATGGCAGTAGCACGTAGAGCTTCATTGGTCCGTTCTTTGACACATTTACCTGCTGGGGAAAGTCCTGCTCAGCAGGAGTCTATGCAGAGCCTATGGTGTGGGATCACCACTCCAATGAGGGGTTGAGCCAGGAACTCCCAAGGAGAGAGGTTAAGTCAGAGAGAAACTCCCAAGGAGAGAGGCTTGCATGTTTAGAGACATCTCTCAGCAGCAGGGGCTAATCTCTGGGTCAGACATCTCAGACGGACAGCAGAGGCTTGGGAACTTTATGACCTGGGCTTACATAGTCTATTGCTCTCAGATGTTCAGTGCGGTTTCATGGGGTAAGCAAAATAGGCAGTTCTGTGTGGCTAAAATATATGCTTGTTTGTGGTACTTCAAAAATAAGTTGATATGTAAAAATCTGAGTTTGAGCTTTTTGTTAATAAATCTCATAACCTAATGACCAAAACAGTAGATTATGTAAAGAAATACATAACCAAATGACCAAAACACAGAGATGATCTTTGGCACATTTATATAATAATATTCCAGAAGAAATGATATTGAAATGACTGGAACAGTTCATTAAAATCAACTGAATAGCAGGGCCACATTAGCACCATTTTACCGTTAGGGGAAATATCATGGATTAATACCCTCTGATAATATTTTTACCAACTGCAGCTTTGAAAAACTCATTAGAAAAATACATTTTTAATATAGACTATAATATTAATTTATTGACTTAATGGTTCCATGTAGACATGGCAAAATATTTGCCAAAAAAAACACCTGATATTAATGATATAACAAAGAATTAATTATTTTTATTTCTCTTATCTTAACCTATAAATATAGAGCATATGTGAGCTCTGTCAGAAGAGTTTTTACTGGAAAAAAAACTCACCTGCCAGATGTGAAAAATTATGTGCTGTTATAACACAGACTAAAGAGTATAATCACACATTTAAAGTATCAAGGCCAAGTGAAAAGGTTTTATTATTCCATGTATTACATTTTTGTTTTTTATAACTTTTATTTCATTTTTTAAAAAAATGTTTTTATCCTTACTTGTGAGCCTTTTATTACTTTTAGAGAGAGGAAGGAGAGAGAGAGAGAGAGAAACATCGACTGGTTCCCTTCTTTTACGTACCTTGATTGGGGATCCAACCCACAACCTGGGTATGTAACCCAAATGGGAATTGAACTTGTGACAACTTGCAATCCTTGGGTCTATGAGAGGACTCTCCAACCAACTGAGATACACCTGCCACGGCATGTTTTACATTTTTTAAAACATGAATGGAGATATCTCCATCCTGTGTCTTCACACAACCATTTGAAGATACTTAATTTGATTATTTGTTTCTTCATATTATTTTCAATGAATATGAATGTGTGTGCATGTGTGTGTGTGTGTGTGTGTGTGTGTGTGGAGTTGGAGGAACTGAAATCATTCAGAATTAAAATTCTGAAAGTGGGAAAAGTGAGATAGAAAATGAGAGGAACCAGATTTTAAATCATAGTTTCAATTTTTTCTTTCCTTTTTTAGTGAGTGGGGATCCAATTAAAAACATATAGCTACTGTAATGACAAATAACGCTCATCATTATATTTGTGCCACACCATTCCATTTTTTCCAAAACAACATAAATCTGAGCCTGTGCTTCTATTACCATGAGAAAAATTTTCATAAAAAAATGCTATTCATTGTGGTTTCTTTCCCACTCACTCCTATGTTTGTCTGAACATCCAGGGACTTTAGATTTCTATACTCTTGAGTCTTACTGTCTTTGACCTAGACCAGTCACCCAGTCCTAAGACTGCTTCATCCCCTGGAGAGAGGAAGGCTTAGCTATCTCTTTGCCGTGGGTACCCATTTGGCATTTTGCTGAGGAACTAAATCAGTAGGTCCAGCCTGTTAGTAAACCACAAGCATCTGTCCTCTTATTATTCTGAAATCCAGATGCTTCAGTCTCTTCACATCCCACATCGAAAAACAACCACTGTCCATGGTGATGTACCTAACACATTCAGCTGTTCAACATAATCTTATGTATGATTTGGAGATAAGGGAAATCTCAGATCTAAAAGCCTTAGCCTGATGGAGGTGGGAGAAACTAAAATAAAATGCTCTGTTTCTAACATTTCCAAAGCTAAAATAAGGATTCATTTTCTAACAAAAATTCTGTATACAGTCATATTATTTGGTTTAGACCTGAAAGTCTGTTTTCCTGTGCTTAAAAAAAAATTAAATATTCTTGCTGATATTCAGGAAGTGATCATTTTTATTTTCTGCAGAACACATAAACACATAATGGTTTTCATATTTTGCAAAAAAGATTTGTGTAAATTTATATGGCATATTTATGTACAGATTGAATGGTGCTTGTGGAACTTATCGAAGGAAATGATGTGAGTTATGTCAGTAATCATCTTATTTATCTTGCCTCATCCTTGCCCTATTATATTTTGCTCTAATAAGATAAAAGTTCTGCAAAATGAGCTATAGGAATAAAGTAGATATGTCATTTATGCAGTGGACCAGAGAAAAACCTTATCAGTTTATATAAGCTAATTTTGGAAAGCTACCAAGATAAAAAGGTAAGAAGACTGCAAAAAACAAACAACCAAACAAAAACAGATCAAACAAAAAACAAAAATATCACCACCAATATCAACAACAACAACAAAAAGTTTGGTGACTGATAAAAAACAAACAAAACATTAACTGTACTTCCCTGTTTTGATTTGAAGTTACGGCTTTTTCCTAAGGCATGAGTTCCCGTAGTTACATGACCACTGCAAAATGGGGTGCCACTGAGGAATTCTGGCATATGCTTAATCACACATTTGCTGTGCAGTATCAGAGTCTTCATCTTTTCTATATCTAATAGATGCCATCCTTCCAAGATAATTTAAATTTATATTTTTAATGAAATATTGCCATTCCTCCCTACCCCAATCCTTTTGTTTGGTTAACAAATAAAATCTGAGAAAGAGTTTCAGAATCTATATAAGGTGGGTTACGCATGAAAGACACAGCACTTTTGTTTTCATCTGACAGCTATATAACATCTTATCTGCATTATATATTTGATTTTCTTCACTTTTATCGCTTAAACTTATATGAGCATCTATCTCTAATGTTATTTCTTTGGAAAATATAAAACTATGCTTATATTGATTTTAAATACTTTTAAAATATAAGTAGTTATAGAGATGCTAGCATGTAAATGAATAACATGATTTTGGGTTTTTAATTTCTCACTTACTAAGCTGTGTAACAAGTGCAAACTGTCGTATTTCTTTGGACTTCTCAATCCTAAGTAGTCATAACATTAGTTCCTCCCTCAAGTGCTTGTCAAAAACATATGGACATGAAATAATACTTACAAAGGGCATGAAATAACTTTTGGTACAGCTTAAACACTCAGTACTATATTTTAGATTGTTTCCTTTAATAAGAAGATCAGAGAGATAATTACAGTTTTTAAATATTTTCATTAGTTTGAATTTTACAGTTTTGCTCTGATGGAAACCAACCATATTTGTATGTCAAGAGATATTAAGTAAAATTATTCTGAACCCAATACACACGTATAGTAGGAGGAAAGCTGAGTATAAAAGCTAAATAGCATAGAGGGTTGAGGCCAAGTATGAGTTGCAGTTGTCACTAGTCTATTGTCAGAGAATTACAAAAAAAAAAAAATTGCTAAAGACAGAAATTAGTTAACTGACCTACTACTTCCTGCACAATATACAAAAGCAATCCCAGGCTCATTTCTATTTTTTAAAAATACACTTAGTAAGTTTTAAAACCCTGTGTATAATATCTAAATTTAATACGTAACTACAAACTTGAGGAAATATTATTCTAACAGGAAATTTACACTGATTTATCTTCCATTTAGATTTAATGTACCCCATTAAAAGTATCAATAATACCAACCTAAAGCAGAAAATAACAGCTAATATCAAAGTAATGAAAAGCTTTTAAGACTGAATTCATTGAAGTTTGATGTATTTTATAGCTTGCTTTAATTAATGTGTGTGTATATATATGTGCGTGTGTATATATATATATATATATATATATATATGCCCTGCATGTTGTTTTTAGAAATTCAAAATTATTTTGTATGTAACTTGTTATTTATCTACTAATATTTACTGAAATGTAGTACAGTTGTATGCCATTTTCCTTAAGCAAACCCTATTTTTTTGCAGTATAATTTAATTATATTTAGTACAGGATTGGGTTATATACTTTGAAAAATCTTAACAAATACATAGGCTTGTTAGACACATATACCTGTCAAATTAGACAGCATTTCTGTGACCTCAGCAAGTTATCCTGGTGCCTTTTCTTGTCAATTGCTGCATCTGACAAAGCAACAACTATTCTGATTTCCATCACCACAGATTCATTTTGCCCATCCCAAGACTTCATGAAAATCATGTACTCTATCCTCTCCTGATGAGCTTATTTTACTCAGCATATTTTTAAAATCAATCATGCTGTTGTATGTATGTGCAATAAGTTATTTTTTGTATCATGTTTTGTATATCTATTTTGCTTTCTTTATTTGAGCTGTTTGTATTTCCAGTTATTATAAATAGCACTGCTGTGAATAATCATGATATTACAAGTGGTTTTAATTTCTATGTACCATAATAAGTTTAGTTAATATACATTACCTCATATAGTATCAATTTTTTATTTGTAATGAATGCTTTTAAGATATAGTATTTTAGCATTTTGGAAATATACAGTACGGTATCATTAATTGTAGTTATCATACTGTACACAATGTCCTGAGAACTCCTAACTGGAAGTCCGTGCCCTTTGACCACCTTTACCCGATTCCCTGTACCCCCTCAAGAAATGTTTATTTTCATTTAATTTCTTCATTGACCCATTGGTTGTTCAGGATTGTGTTGTATAACTGTCATGTATTTATCACTTTTTCCGTTGTTCTCCTGATACTGACTTCTAGCTTCACATCACTATGGTCAGAAACAATACCTAGTATTATTTAAGTCTTCTTAAATTTGTTAATAATTTTTCATGGCTTCACATGTGATCTGACTCAGAAAATGTTCCATGTACACTTGAGAAGAATGCTGTATGAAATGGTCTATGTATTTATGTAAGGTGTATTTGGCTTGCAGTATTGTTCAACTCCACTGTCTCTGTATTGATTCTCTGTCTAGATGACCTCTTCATTGTTGAGAGTGGTGTATTAAAGTCCTCAACTATTAATTTATTGGGATTTGTTTCAGTGCATTCCTTTTAATGCTTTTAGTATTTGCATTATATATTTAGATTCTCTAACATTGGATGAATAAGTATTACAGTTACTGTATCTTCTGGATGCATTGACTCCTTTATCACTATGTAATCATTTTCTTGGTCTTTTTTTTTTTTTTTAACCATTTTCAGCCTAAGACTTTTTTTTTTGGTCTGATGTTAGTATACTTATTCCTGCTTTCTTTTTTTTAAATGTATTTTTATTGTATCTTTTTCCGTTACCATTTATCCTCCTTATACCTTTAAGTAGATAAAACAAGTATGGTACATTTACACAACTGAATACTACTCAGCCATAAAAAAGAAGATTTTGCACTTAGGACAGCATGGATGGACCTGGAGAACATGCTAAGTGAAATAAGCCAGTCAGAGGACAAATATCACATGGTTTTATTTGTATGTGGAATTTAATGAACACACTGAACTAACAAGCAAAATAGAGACTGACTCATACAGAGAAAGCAGGGCAGTCTTGGTGGAGGAGACTAGGGTTGGAGCGGTCAAGAAAAAAAAAGAAAAGGACTCGTGGACATGGACAATAGTTGGGGGGGGGCTTTATCCATTCATCTACTGATGGACACTTGGGCAGCTTCCTTGCTTTCTTTCAGTTATTATTTGTTTGAAATATCTTTTTCTATCTCTTTACTCTCAGTCTATGAATCTTCAAAACTAGACCGAGTCTCTGCAGGCAACATTTCATTGGATCTTGTTTTTTTAAATCCATTCAACTATTCTATGTCTTTTGATTGGATAACTTAATACACTTACATTTAAAGTAATATTGATGGTAAGAACTTACCATTGCCATTTTGTTAATTTTTTTTGTTTGTTTTGTAGGTCTATTATTCCTTTCTTCTTATTTCAATGTCTTTTGTGATTTGATGACTTTTTTTCACCTTATGGTTTGATTCCTTTATCACAATCCTTTGTGTATCTACTACAGGTTATTCCTTTGCGGTTACCATGAAGCTTAGATAGAATATTTGGCATTTTTAACACTCTATTTTAAGGTGATAATAACAATTTTGATGACATATCTATAGTTTCTATTTTATTTTTACTACTATCCCCTCAAGTTTCTGGCTATTGATGTTATAATTTACATATTTTTATATTGTGTGTCTGATAAAAAATATTGTAGTGAGAGTTATTTTCCATGTTCTTTTTTTAAACTTTTAAACTAGAATTGTAAGTGAATCATGCACCATCATTACAACATTAGAAAATCTGGCATTGCCCATATATTTACCATTTGCAGTGAGTTTCATATGTATATTCATATGATTTTACAATGTTAATTTGCATCCTCTGTTTCCTCTTGAAGAACTCCCATGAGCGGTTCATCTGAAACAGATTTGATGCTGGTGAATTCCTTCAGCTTTTGTTTGTTCAGGCAAGTCTTTATCTCTCCTATATTTCTGAAACACAGCTTTACTGGATATAGCATTCTTGGTTGTCCTTTTTTTGTTTGTTTGTTTAAATATTTTAAATACAAAATCCCCTCTCTTTTGGCCTGAAAGTTTTCTGTTGAGAACTCTATCCATAAATTTATGGGAGGAAAGCTTTCCTTGACAAGTCACTTTTCTTTTGCTGCTTGCAAGGTGATCTCTTTGAATTTTGACAATGTAATTACAATGTATCTCAATGTTGCTTTTTTCAGGCTCAACCTATTTGGGATCTTTTGTGCATCATGAATCTGAATGTCCTTTTATCTCCTCAATTTTGAAAGATTTCAGCCATTCCTACTTTAAATATACTTTCTGCCTCTTTCTAGTTTTTCTCTTTCTGAATTTATACACACACACACACATATATATATATATATATATATATATATATATATATATATATATATATATATTCCCCCATGTTGGTGTGCCATAAGTCTCATAAATTTTATTAATTCTTTTTCATATTTTTGTTTTATTTCTTTCTCTGACTGGATGATTTGGAATGACCTACCTCCTAGTTCACTGATCCTTTCTTTTGTTTCATCGAGTTTGTTGATGAAGATCTCTAGTGAGTTCTTCAATTCAGTCACTGTATTTTTCAGAGCTAGGGTTGCTGTTTGTTTGTTTGATGTTTTCTATTTGTTGAACTTCTCATTTTGTTTTTGCCTGTATATTCTTATAGTTCACTAAACTTCCTTAATAAGATTATTCTAAAGTTATTGTCAGACAGTTCATAAATGTCCATTAATCTATGGTCAGCGTTTGGACTTTTATTAGTTTTCTTCAGCAGTTCATGTTTACCGTGTGTGTGTGTGTGTGTGTGTGTGTGTGTGTGTGTGTGTACGATGCTTCATTTCTACCTTGGCTTACTTTTGCAGGGACAGTCCTTCTGTTCACCAGTCTGCTCAGTTTAGTGCTCAAAAAAGGTCAACTGGTAGTGTATTTGGTCAGGTGAGGCTTGCTGTAAGGGTGGATTGTTGACAAAGCCACTCTCTGAACTCTGAAGGTTGTGATTGGTATATGTGCTGCTGGCAAGGAGAAGTTGGCTCTAACTGCTGGTTAGGTTCCCTACCAATGTGCATCTTTAGGATGGGATCTGAACATGTTTGATGCTATGGTAAGGCTTCCTAATCAGAACTGGCTACTATACTCAGCAGTATGCAGAGCTATTCATTAGTTTCCCTGCTTGGGCAGGGCAGCTAAATGGGTCCCAAGTCCTGCATGGCTCATTGTTTTGGGTCTCAAATCAGGTCAAATTATGCACCAAGCTCCCTGGCCAGAAAAGGCCATTAGTGTGGCTCTGAAGATGGGCAGGGCCTGTGGCCAGGCTCTCCATTCAGCCATTGCTAGGCTATGCAGACTTCTAGATGCTTCAGCCAGGCTTTCCCTTGGTGTATCAGGAATTGCACTCAGTAGAACACAAGATAGTGAATTAGTTTCTCTGCCCAGTCAGGGTGGCAGAACAGGCTTTAAGGTTTGCACATCTTGTTGTTTGGGGTTCCAAATCAGGCAGAATAGTGCATCAAAGTTTCTGGCCCCATGAGGCAAACATCCTTGCTCTGCAGACAGACAAAGGCACAGGTTGGGATTTCTACTTAAGCAGCCCTGCAAGGACAAACTCAGTCTGACCAGATCATACAGATGATTTCTTTGAGCCCTGCCATGTTGTCCTTCTCGATTTGATCTCTAGTGATAGTTATGACCCACAGATTTCCCCTACAGTCCTCACAAGGAGACACATGAGTGGGACTCCAAGGAAGCGACCACCAATATTAGAAGTGCTATTATGTCCATCTTGAGCAATTTCTGCCACTGAAGTAATCATAGAACCAGGGTGACCCTCTTTATGTGGTGCTTTGAACCCTGGTGAAAGGACTGTGTGGTTAGGGTGTAATCACATTTCTCACCCCTTTAATGTGGATATTCCCAGTCTCTGTGGTCATTGAAGTTGCTTTAAACACAATTTCATGTTCTAGGATTTTCATAACAATGTCTTATATATGGAGAATTGCTAGCTGGTCTTCTTGAGAAGGGAACTGATGTTGGAAACAACCTATCTCTTTCCAAAGTTTTTAAATTTTTGCTCTTTCCAAAGTTTTTAATTTTAATGAAGTCCCACTTTTCAATTATTTCTTGTGTGAAACATACCTTCGTGTTGTATGTAAAAACTCTTTGCCATAAACATGGTAATCTAGGTTTTTGCCTATGTTATGTTTTATAGTTTGGTATTTACATTCATTTTTTTAAAATCTATTGTAAGTTAATTATTGTGATTTTTTGTGTGTGTCTAGATACATTTTTTTAAAAATGTGGGTATTCACTTAATCCAGCATCATTCCTCGAAGAGACTATTTTTGCTTTCCTATATTGTCTTTGCTCCTTTATCAGAGATCAGGTGACTGTATTTGTATAGGTTTATTTCTGGGGTCTCTATTCTATTCTGTATCTTTGTCCATTTTCCCACCAATGTGAGACCATCTTGACTCTGTCGCTTTATAGTAAGTCATGATGTTGAGATGGTATATCCTCCCATTTTGTTCTTCACTTTCAATGTTATACTGGAAATTCCAGGGCTTTTTATTTTCTATATAAACTTAGAATTAGTTTGTGGCTATTGAGAAAATAACTTGCAGGTATTGTGCTTGAAATTGCACTCAATTTGTAGATCGATTTGGGATGACGTGCCATTTACACCATATTAAATCTTCCTAACCATTAATATGATGTATCTTCATTTATTTACTTCTTTGATTTTTTTCATCAGACTTTGCAAATTTCTTCATAAAATCTTATACATGTCTTATACCTAAGTAATTCTTATATATATATGAGTGTTAATGTAAATGGTTTTCTGTTTTGAATTTTAAATTCCTCTTGTCCGTTGATAACATGTTAGTTGCTTTTTTTGCTCCCATTTATAGTCTACCATTTTTACCTATTATAGTCTTGTTTCATATATTATTTATCATGTAATATATTTTGAAGACTTTATAAAATATATTTCCATTTCCTCCCATTCATTCTATGTTATTGATGTCATTCATTTTACTTTTGTGCAAACCGCAAACTTAACATATTCTTAGACATTCTCCTTTAGACAATAGGAAAAGTGACATATTAAACTACCTTATTTTTAACTTTCATGTTCTTTATTTATGTAATACAAACTTGATATTATATTCTTTTGATTTTGAAGAACTTTCTTTAATATTTCTTAGTGTGTATCACTAGGAATACATTCTGTCAAGTTTGAATTGCTAAATAAATTCTTTATTTTATTTCACTTTTGAAAATAATTTTTACCAAGTATAAAATTCTGAGGTTAAAGATTATATTTTTCTTTCAGAATAGAAAGATGTGGCTCCATTACCCTCTCTCTTGTATAGATTCTGATAAAAAATATGCTGCTGTACTAATTTTGTTTTTTAGTATGAAATGCTTCCCATCTTCTCTTTCAAAAGTTTTTAAAATTTCTCAGTTCAGTTGCATTAATATGGTGTGTCTAAATGTATGTAGTTTTTGATTCATTTTTATTGTTGTTGTTGTTAATCTGGCTTTTTAATCCCCCATGTTTTTAATCCCCCATACCTAAGCTTCTTGGGTATGTGGTCTATGGAATTTCATTAATTATCGAAATTCAGTGGTCATTATCTTTTTAAATATTACTTTGATCTTGTTTTGTCTGCTTTGTAAATTAGATAATTTTAATTACATGTTATGTTATTAATATGTTTATACATTATATATGTATGTTTATTTTCAATATTTTTAATCTTAATATTCCTGTTTTCTCTTAATGTTTCTGGTTATTTCTTCAGCTCCATCGAGGCTTCTGATATTTATTTTCTGAAGAAATTCTATATCTGTGATATTAGTTTTTCTTTACTTTTTAATATTTTCATTTCTTTCTTTTTTTTTAAGGAAGTCTGGCATTTTTTTTAAGATTTTATTTTATTATTATTTATTTTAGAAAGATGTGAAGGGAGGGAGGCAGAGAGGGAAAGAAACAGCAATGTATGGTTGCCTCTCACATGGCCCTCACTGGGGACCCGGCCCGCAACCCAGGCATGTGCCCTGATGGGGAATTGAACCAGGACCCTTTGGTTCTCAGCCCGCGCTCAATCCACTGAGCTACACCAGCCAGGGCTATTTATTTCATTTTTATATCTGAGTGAGATGGAAAATATTGAGTATCTCAATGAATTATAGCTAAATAGAGTCTGGCTCCATAAACGATAGAAAGCAGAGACTTTCTAGAAATCTAGTTAGCACAAACTAATACAAAGTCTTATCAGAGAGATATTTTTAGGATGAATCTGCATCTACCCTTTTTATCTTGAGTTGTTATGACTAATATTCAAGTTCTGAGGAAATAAATTTATTAATAGACTGGCCCTGCCTGGGTCATGTTTTGACCATTGGTAGTCCCAAGGTCTTACCACACGTATTTTGACTGTTAGAGGAAATACGAAATAGAGAAAGGTAATTTAGGAATATAGGTTCTTTACTTAATGGGATATTTTTATTGGCATATTCTTTTCTCTTATTTCTTATATGTAAAATCCTCCTTGTCTTTGATAGTGTATTTTGACCACTAAACTTTCTATGGTATCTCTCTTCATTTAAATCATCCAGGTCATTAATTTATTTTCTTGTGTGTGCCAAGAAGGCCCTGGCACAAAATTGATTTTAAATCATATTATTGTTTAAAATATCATATCAGAACTATTTGGGATTCTCTCCTTGGGCAAAAATAAATGAGGGTCAATGAGCGGGTTTCTCTCTTCTCTGTAAGTGGAAGGATCAGCAAAGGAGTATGATATTTGTAGAAATATTTTCTTTTCTAGGCTATATCTTTTAGTTGTTGAAATAATGTGAGATTTCTTTTCTCAGAAGGCTGCACCCAGCTTGTGGTTTTATTTAACTGAAATCAATAGTTACAAATCACATTTTGTTATTTCCATTTTTTAACAATCATGTGAAGAAGAATGGTGCCAATATACTCAGTGTTAAGTGTGTTTTAAGCTTGTAAAGGGGATTTTGGTAAAAAAATCTCTTATGTACAAAAATATATTCCAGGAGATATGGGAATGATACCTACTCTCAGTGGGCATATAATTTTAATGGGGCAGAAAAGGTATTTAATCTTATGTCAAAAATAATGTGTAAAGCATATTAAAAATTATACATATAAACTATTATGCAAGTTAAGAGAGGGAACATATGATTTATTAATATATTTTTATTTTAAAAGCAAAATAATTTATTTTTAAAATGTTGAAATAAGTCATGAGATGTAAGTTATAGAAAAAATTAGAGTTTCATATATTTTTAAATTTATACTTATTGTTGACACTATTACAGATATAAATATTTGCATATTGGTCTCCAGAATAAAGTGAGAATTTCTAGCATTCAAAAATTGTACTTTTCACTTTCATATGTTTACACCAGTAAAATGCCAAGCCAACAGTAAGTAGTTATGTATAAAGAAATAACCCTGTTAGGAAAGTAGGAGACAAAAAATAAAAATGTAGACAAGGAGGTATTGAATACTTACGTATAAGTATCTTGTTGACAGTAAGAGCAACAACCGGACAAGACCTTAGCTTGAGGTGGAAAGAAGGTAAGTCTAGTTTTAAACACATGAAGGCAAACAAATGTATAGGCAGTTCTGGCAGAAGTAAGGCCTGCTTGAGTGTGGTAGGGTAATAATATGGGTGCAATAATTTATAGTTTTAATGTGGACATTTCACATAAAATGTCACAGGGTGTGCACAAATGTGATATTGTTATGTTAAAGAATAACATGCTTATGATTTTGTAATAACAGATTTTACAAAAAAAAATAAGGGGCGTTATTTGTACTGGACCCTGCGTGTGAGTGTGCATAAATTCCTGCTATGCTTATGCACTGTGTTTAGAGGGTGTTGATTATGTGATGCATTCTAGGTGGTGGCTATGGACACTTCTGCATACTCTATGTGTTTGACAATTGGATCAGCATGGACCTCCACACATGAGAAAGAAGGTGCTTGCCTGTAACCTGTGTACATAATGGTGCAGCGAAACAGAGTAACAGCACTCAATCTCTCATTGACCTTCACGCAGGGCAGATATAGTCAGCCTCACCCATCTTGCCAACCAAAAAGTACAGAGAGCAAGAAACTTATTCAACAGCAGAGAACGAGGAACTGTAAGAACTGAAATTTGAATCCAAATCTATCCAACAACAAATTGCAGATTGTTTTAATTTTGGTCATTTAATCACTGTCTCTTGGAAAATAGCTTAGCTTTAAATTTACTAAAATTTATTTATCCAAGGCAGACTTTTAAATATTTACATAAAAAAATACTGCTTAGCTGTTGTAAAGTGGATATAAGTGCATGGTTTCTATGAACATTCCATTTACTGGATTTGGATTCTGTGTATTTCCTCAGGATGAATTGATAATGCTAACAATTTTTAGTAAGCCTCAGTGCATTCTATTGGTCTGACAGACTTTGTCTCATTTCCAAAGGTATGCAATAACTTAGTTAATCAAAGATTATGAATAAATCAATAAGGAATTATGATATTCTGAATTATGTAATAAAGAAATAATTTCTCCTAATCAAGAAACTCCATGCAAATACTGTATAAAAGTAATAATGGCTTTGACCTTCCTGAAAATTTATAGACAGAGAAGTTGCTTAAGATCATTTAAAGCTGCAGAATATAAACACATGATACAGCAATTTGAAGACATCAGTTTTTGTCAAAAATATTAACACTATACTTCAAAATTCTATCACAAAGCAAAGCCTGAGGACCTATACTAGAGAAGTGTACAATTTGAAATTCTTTATAAGCAGATGGTATTTAGGTTCACAGAGACCATGTTTTTCACATAGATAGACGCTGGGAGCACAATTCCTTTTATGGAAATCTCCTTGGACAACGCTCACATTCTGGGGGGTCGGTATTTTTACATGAAATATTTAACACTGCGCTTAGATGTTTCTTGGGTTCCCAGTGGTCCCAGTTGGTGTGGAGGATATATACATAGTTTAAATAGTTATCTTGACTTCTGGCAGTTTCTGACAGACTGGAAACCCCAGCAGGAACTAAAATGACATTGGCAACTGTGGGATGGTCTGCACTGTATTTCACGTTTCTGCATTTTTACTCTTCCAATAAAGTATATCAATCAAGAGGGATGAGAGGCCAGTCAGGTCACAAACACAACACAAATGAAAAATGACAGAAGTTTTGCTCTTGTATGAATAGGGTGTGATGTGGAGCTTAAAGTCACCTAGAATGTTGCCTAACGTTGAGAAACATAGTGAATTTATAGTGATGTTTCAAAAATCGATTTGCCACCCAGGTGAATTTGAGGGAGGAGTGAAGCCACAACCTAATAATGCATTTAATAAGATCTTACCACACATAGGTTCGACATCCATAGAACCTGTGTGTTGCCTGTCAGTGTCTCATTTCTAGGAACTGTCCTCTTTACACATGGTATTGAGTACTTCTGTGGAGTCATTTCACTGAAATATTAATATTCTTGAGTAGCAGGGGTAGGGTAAATATGGCCTAGGATGTGCCAATCATTTCCTCTCTCAGGGATTTAGAATTAGAAATGGAAGTAGTAGATCATTCGTTCCTGGGTGAGTAAACCAGTGAAATTAAAACTTGGCAAGTGTGTATTGAACAAATTCCATTTATAACTTGAGAAAGGAAGCAACAGAAACACTCATTTTAGAAGAGACAAAGATAAAGCAAGCAAACAGAAAAGAGCGGAGTGGGAGAAAAATTCATTGGCTTCTAGGCTTAGATTCAGTCCATTTTTGAGACCCATTTATTTTCTGAAAAATGCCTCAGTCTCTGTAACAAGCACTTCTGTTTTTCCTAAGCTAATGCAAGCTATCTATGAAATTAAAATAGTTCACACTAATATTCTCTTCTAATGGAAATAAAGTGTTTCTAGTCATGCCCCTTTTGGCAGAAAGCATACATTAAACAAATACCTTATGATAATGGAAAATACTGATGGAATAAGCAACACCTAAAGTTTTATGGCAGACAATCAGGGCAGCATAGTAGAAGGATAAGGGTTTTAAAGCCAAAAACATCGACTCTGACTCTCTCACTCTGATGTGGCCTCGGGTGAATAAATAATTCCTTTCTTCATCTGAGTGTTCTCATAAGCCAGATTTACGGATGTGTAGCAATGCAAACCCTCATGTTCAGAAGGGTCTTGGGGTTAACTATTCTGCTTTCATTGTGTTGAAAGTCCTATAAATTTTATCTTCCAATTTGTGTTTTGTAAGTGAAGTTCGATGGATCAATGGAACTTGCATTAGGAACTTGGACCCTCTTGTGACCCTGCCTCCTACCGGCATCCTGGGCCCACACAGACTCCTTACTTCAACACCTGCTTTGCACCTGTAGATGATGGGAAGTCCTGTATTCCACCATCACTCTCTGCCCTGGTGGGAGGGGTTGTCATGTCAGATGCATGCCTCATGGGCTCTCAGGGCAAGGCAAAACAGCCACCATTGCTGTGGGATGACAGTACCACAACGCTGCATATCGACAGGGGTCTCTGCTGGAGACCCCAACTCATTCCCGACTGAGGAACCAAATGTGTCTTGGTGTAAAAATGAGATTCTTTGCAATTGTCCATCTCTAGTGCATTGGGGCACTGGTGTATGGAAAAGAAATTGACTTTCCTGGTATTTTCTCTTCCTCTGGGGCCTGCAAATTATTTAGCTAGCCCTGTATCTGGGGTTGAATAAAGCTTCTCACCCCGATTCCAAACTGGGCATTAGACATTTCCAATCTTTTCTAATGAAGAGTTTGATTCAAAGAATAATTTGCATTTTTTTTGTAAAAGGAAAACGATACTTAAGGTTTACAGAATAAGATAAGTATTGAAGAGAAGAAGGCATAATGTCTCACTCCTTTGAATCACCCTTCATAGTTTCCCAGCCAGTGTGCCACCACTTGCCTGCAAGACAGAGGACAGTTACTTTGAAGTAGAGAGCAGCCTCCTCTAATTTAGCTTATTGTGCTATAGAGTTTTATTATTATTATTATTATTAAATAAAAGATTAAGAAACAACATAGACTTATAGGAAATGGAGGATACTGAAAAATATTACAAAAAGGTTAGAATGAATTAAAACTCTCAATGTAAAGCACATAGGAAACTATGCTACATAGTAAGTGTTTGATATATAGGAGTTGTTATTATACGGAAATTTTGATGAAGTGGGCAGCTGAAAACTTTGCATGTCATATTTTTGCGATGTCATATTTTTGCGATGTCATATTTTTGTCTAAAGAAACATATTGAAGTCTTATCATAAGTCAGTTAGCTTTTGATTCTCTATAGTAAAGGAAGACATGGATAATATGTTATAGATGCAAATTGTGGGTAGCTGAACACTTTATTTTGGATAATAGTTTCAAACCTCTTTATATCACTTCTGCTAACATAAGAATCAACATTTACTGATTTAATGTTCACCTCTCCTACCTGCCCTTGTGTACTTGCTTGTAAAGAAATGGAAAGAAATAAGAAAATTAAGGGGTTGATTTCTTATAAACCGGCAATATATGAACTATATAAAACCAGGTTATATCTGTACGCACAGATACATGCTTAGACATTGAGTGTATGTAAAATTAAGGCCAATTTTAAAATAAAGGCCTTCTCACTTTGTAGTGTTCAATTGGCTGAAGTTAACCAAATGAACCAATGTTTTGAAAATTTTTTGTTGTATATATGATGGAGGATATAGATGCGAGTTACAGAGTTTGCATTGGTTGTTAAAAAAATCTCAAACTTGTTTAATATTGCAACTATATCTCTTTATAATTATAAAGTCAAGTTTCATAACTCTATGCTAACCTTGTTATTAATAGCATAACAAATAACATTGAACTGATAAGTTTGGGGTTCATGATAAATTTTAATGTTGGCATGGATATAGCCAAGCTTTTTAGGCTTACTTATGTCTGTCCACGTCAATGCATAAATGATGGAATCATATAGAAGGATACCATTGTTGAGACTTTTGAGTGCCTATTATTTCATAGATGAGAAAACCAAGAAGCAAATATGGTTTATTGCTAGTTCATGATTATGCAATAAAAAATAGAACAAAGTCTAGATAAGTGAGATACAGTGCTATCTAAACTCAGCAGCTGTTTCTAAATTCAACTAATGGCTGCTATTGTTTAGAATCTGAAAATTCATTCTACACTTGCATGGCTATGATTTATGTCTTTCTCTAACAAATTATTGAATCACTTTCATAATTCATAGTTTATGTAAATTTGAAATTAGAAGGAAACTTTAGACTCATTAATGGCACCACTAAAATTATTTTGTTTGCTTGAGGGCAAGGTCTTAAAATCAAGCCACTTCACCCACTTCCAAGCTAATATTTTATTTTTTGTTGTATTTTATAAATATGTTAATACCATTTTGAAAACTTTTGAGATATAAATACAACAAATCATTTCAATGGTCCTTTTAGAAGTGAATTATGAGGGAAACCTAATAGGTATTGGATGTCCTACTTGATGTCATCATTTTTGAGCCAAAGATCTGATTGATATTCATTGGCTTTATTTGAAATTGAAAGAATATGATATTTATCAACATATAATGGTGTTTATTCATTACATTAATTTTTATTATGAGTTTTCACAATTTGAATAATAACCACAAAAGCACTCCAAATGGATTTCTGATTGTTCGTTGTTTACAGCATCTGCAGAAAATATGTTGGCATGACATTCACAACTAACATGCTTTATTTTAAATTAAGGGGAAAATAGTGTTAATTATAAACATTGTCTATAATGGAGCTTTGTAGTTTACATAATTACATTTTGTAAAAGAAAAGAGGGAAGCTTGGTCTGACTTCATTTTTCCATTAGAAAGGATCTGACTGTCTTCCTTGCATGGCACCAGCTGCATGGTTCTTTGCATGAAATCAGTGTGCTTCTTTCAATAGCATGCAGGGAGAGTTAAGTTTCTAAGAGCTGCCTCTTGCCAGTGTGCCTGGGGAAGGATAATTTTGCTCTCTGTAATAACAGAGAGTTAGTCCTGTCGAGAAATTTTGCTTCACAACCTATATCTAGACCAGCACTGCCACCAGAAATCAGTCTCAAATAAAAAGCCATTTTTTTTTTTTTGCCAGGTTGTTCTCAAAGAGTATTTTTCAAAATGAATAAATGTATACAGAAATTAAAAGTGAGTAAGAAAATAAATAATTTTCTCTGTTGTTTCCAATTTTGGGATTCTCTCTCTTTTTTTTGTATGCAGGAAAATATTACACTAAAACAGACAAATGAACTCACAGTAATATAAACATTAAAATTATCTGGCTCAAATATGCTTCATTTAAATGGTAAAAGCAGTGAATGAGAACACATAAAATAAATATTTCAGACAATTAAAGACTGTGTTTTCCTTTAAAATAATATATATTAAGATACCAAAGACAGAACTTCTAAATATGTTTAACAGAATTATTATTTTTTAAAGATTTTATTTTATTTATTTTCAGAAAGAGGAGAAAGGAGGGAGAAAGAGCAATGTATGGTTGCCTCTCACATGGCCCTCATGGGGACCTGGCCCACAACCCAGGCATGTGCCCCAACTGGGAAGCAAACCGGGACCCTCTGGTTCCCAACCCACGCTCAATCCACTGAGCTACACCATCTGGGCCAGAATTATTTTTTATAGTAAAAGGAAATTTGCAGAGTTTACAGTGGTAACACAAGATGTGTATAAGGACCTTCTGGTCATCTTTCCATACCCTAGATGTCATCCCTGTTTTTCAGACACAATGACCTGAATGCCATGGACACCATTCATCTCTGTATCCTTAGCACTTAGAACAATGTATTACACCCAATGGTTCATCATGATTATGATGGTTTTATTTAGTGAAATAGACAAATGCGAGGCACTGTTTTGATGCACCCATTGTGTGACCTTGGGTAACGTAATTCATACCTTGGGTCCTTCTATTTCCATATCTCTCAAATGAGGCAATGACTAATATCTACAGGTAAGTTCGCCACAGTCTAACAAATATATAAAGAAAATATCTGATGGCATTTCTTGATAAATAATTTATTAATGAATTCCATAGGAAACATTGATGATACAAAATAAAGACAAGGAGAAATAGCATTATATGCCTCCATAATACATGATATAATTCAGACTTGTTCTATGCATCACTTGATAAAGCAGTAAAATGATAAGGATGTAAAGGGAAAATGACATCCGTATCCTTTAAAGCTTTTTAGGCCTTAGAAGTGAAGTATACTGCAATTACAAAGCTATTTAGAAACCAAATGCTAACCCTTTCTTGGGGGATGAGAAAAAGAAACTAACAAAATAAAAATCTAACTGTTCCTTGCTGAAAATTTTTAATAATTTCATAATACAACCTGCTCTAGTGAACATTTAATTATTATTAAATGTTAACAACACATATGTGTTGGTAATGTTTTCCAACTGCTAAGAATCATCTTTTAATGTGCATAAAATATTTTTGGAGTTGAAATGCCTTTTGGAAGTTATCCTATTTACAAAGTCTCCTGAATAGTTACAGGCTGAAAAAAAGGAGCTTGTATAAAAGATGACTATTATTTTAAGATTATTAAAAAAATAAAAAGACAAATTTTAGAGACTAGAGAAAAAATATTAGACTCTTACTAATACTAAATTAAATTAAAATGCAAATTGGTCACTAGTTTATATCTTAAAAAACAAGGAAGTTAAGATGTAATAAGATAATTGATACCAAAATAAATGTTGAAATGTAACATACATCAAATAATTTGCAGGATCTAGAGCTAAGAAATAAATGGCATGTATAACTATTGTGAACAATATCGACCAGAATTTAAGCCATCACTACAAAAATGGCTTATATAATCCTAATAGTCTATTAAATATAGTTCTATTATATACATATATATATATATATTCATATATATTCAATATATACCAGGTCTTCTAGTAGATGTTGATGTTTCAGAGACATTATTAAGCCATAACAAGGTCTCAGTGTCTAAAGGAAAAGACATTACTCATAAGTACCTAATTTCACTGGTGGTGGTAAAGGGCACATCTATACTATTCCTTCTCATCAGCTCCTGTTTCTTCTATAAAATGTGCCTAGCTGTTATCGACTGCTGTGATCTAATTGTTGTTTGTCATCTTCCATGCTCAGGCTATCTGGATTCTGCATTTGGCTCGGATCTGCTGAAGAGTTAAATACATACTCCAGCCCATTGCATAGCCAGACCATTAATTAATTCCAGAATGGGCCTCTAATTCACACTAAACCAATTGCCATCCTCCCCCGGGATTCTTGATAATCTCTGGTGGCAGATGTGTACCTAATTACTGTAAGTGGCCTTATTTCCAAGTATATAGAAAAAGCTGAAAGGGGACATATTATTAGGATATTTAAAAACTGCTGCTATTTTTGTCCTAAGACCTAGTTTTGCCACTGCATTTCCCATAGTTCTATCATTTGAAACAATAGCTATTTTTTTTATTAAGAGTTGGGTTGAGTTGCATTTCTAACATTTATCTCCAAGATGGTCATTAATCATTTATTGTTTTCTATGCATTATTTCCAAAGATAATTAATACCTATGATACACAATAAAAATAGGCTTTTTGGAGGTGTTACATCAGTCAGATTCTTCATTTATCCTGGGAGTTTTAAGTATACCCTCAGATTATAAAATAGTGATAAAATATATTCATAATAAATTTATACTAGCTTTGAGGATTTTTTCTTTAAACAACATTTTGATAAATTATATTAATTCAGATAAGAGAAAATTTTAGATGCTTTAGATGGGCATGTACGCCCGTTACCATGGTTCTCTAATAGATAAAGAATAAATTCAAAAATGTACATGAATGAAGTTCCTCCCCATTCCAACAAGTTTTCTATGATTGTAAACATTGATAACAATCACCCGTGTGCTTTGAGAATTCGAAGGCTCTCTGTGGTACAACATAATCACACAGGCCACTTTAAGAGACTGAAGGAAGCAAAATGCTGGGGTAGGCTGGCTGCAAGTTAAAGAGCAGGAGGAGATTCAGAGAGGGCCTGGGGGGCCTATGCCCACAAAAACAGATTCAGACCTGATTCAGGACTCTGTATGAGAATATGACAGCCCAACATAGAAAACACATTAAAAAAAAAACATTACTGGCAAAGTAAATTATATTTTTACTCAAATGTAAATATTTTTTCTTAATTATACCATTGTCTGACATTGGGTGATGGGCACACAGTACGATGGCAATGTACACCTGAAACCTATGTGATCCTATCAACCAGTGTCACCCCAATACATTTAATATATATATACACACATATATAATATTTTGTGTATTTTCTCCTTTATAAAATGGTATCTTGAATTTTTAAATAAGTTTAATCTGTCTCTGACTTCACTGTTCTCAGAATAGCATGGAACTTGGTCAGCAAGATGATTTCAAAGTATTTCTGAGTTAACTTTTTATTGAAAACGTATCAGTGGCAGAATAAATTAACCTATTATTCTTTAAACGTAGAAAATTATGACATCAACAGCCTATTGGTAATATAAAACTAAACTAACTGAAGTTGAGCCTGTGTCTACTTTTTGCATTACATTATGGAAAAGTCATTATCACAACAGAAAGCAATATTGGTATTACAGTGAATTGCCTTCTCTAAATTAAAGAATTAAGCAATGGTGTGTAAAGAGTTTTATATAACTCTGGTTCCGTATGCTTGTTTTATGAGATCAAAATTTGGTTTCTTATGTCTATTTTAATATTTCAAGAGATCTGGAATTAAAAAAATTATTTAGAAAGTAAGTTCAATTATAATCCAATAAATCCCCCACGTATCTCTCCTCACCATGCCCCTCTCCCTTCTGGGAGAATGAATAAAAACTACTCTCCACACATACAAAAAAAATAAGTTCAATGTATTGATATGAAAATTTGGAAAATCTCCTTTTCAATTTGTGCTGCTTAGAAACTTCAACATTATGAATATCTCAGGTAAAAATTAACTTTACCGTCTCTCTACATATATTTGTATATTTCATAGGTGTGTTATAGACTAAAGATAACATGGTTCTTCACGAGACTTAACAAAAATATCTATATTTTTTGAATTATATAAGCAAGCTCACAACTTCATGACAAAAATACCATCCTCAGTTTAATATCATATTAATGTCCACCTGCTGAATGATGTGACTAGCTGGGTGACCCAAGGCAATGCATCCTTTCTGGGCGCTAGCATCCTCCACAGTAAACAGGAAGCGGGAAGATCTTTTGTACCAGAAGGCTATGTGTGGATTATATGTATTACAGGTTTAGAATGAGGTCTGACACACATTTTTAAGTGGCCAAAACTATTATCAAGTTCATTCTTATTAGAATTTTTCTTGTATTAATATTGATTAATCAGGATCTCATATTTTATTTCATATTTAACTGTCATATATTTAAATATAATGCTCATACTAAAAGTAATATACAAAAAGATATTTGAATTCAGTTTAAAACATATGAGAAGTCCAGTTATACTAGCATTAAATGTTTAACAAATATAAATCCTATTGTGTTCAAATCTGTGCATAAAACAAAAATTAAATAATATAATTTTTTTCACATTGATAAGTCTATACTAGAGATTATTTGGTTCTACCTGTTAAGAGGATAAAATATGCACAATGCCCAGTGAGAAGAAGCAGAATATTGCCACCACAAATATGCTTTTATATGGATGTTAATTATTTTAAGCTGGCTATTTTTCAGAAACTGTAGATATACGGGATAATTCTCCCCAGACTCTGCCACCCTGAAACACAGATTATTTAAGGATGAGGTCAATTTAAAGCCCAACAAAGTTAAAAAAAAAAAAAAGAGCATCCTATGCCCCCTTTACTTGCCTAAAGGAATGTGGATAGAAAAACCTTCATAATGGAAGGGGCCTATTGCTTTAGTTTAATAAGAACTAAATGTGACAGATGGGAAAGCGCCTAGCAAAGTCTGTTGAACTACCTTCTCTGTCCCATGGTTTCTGGGTGGCCCAGCACAAATGTGTTTACCAACTGTTTGCTCTTTCTCATCTACCTGTAAATTGCCTACTTTCCCTCTGAGGTCCCAGAGCTCTATCGCCTTCTTAGTCTGGAATGGCATAGAAGATTCAACTGACAATTTTTCTTGAGTCCCATATTTTCACAAAACTCCCATATGATCATACATAATTAAATTGTTATTTTCTCCCATTAGGCTTTCTCATGTCAATTAGATTATTAGACCAGCCAGAAAACCTAAGAGGGAAAAGAGGGAAAATTTTCTCTCCCCAAACCCAGTATGGATTTAAGCAGTGCTGTTTTTCAAAATATTTCTGTTGTTCTTCCCATGTTACAATAGCACTTTAAAACTAATGGTGTATAGTATAAAATCTGAATTTTCAACTTTTAATAAAAATCACACAGAATGAACTTTCCAAAAACTGTGAAAAAATTTAAATGTTAAAACCAAATGGACTTATGGTACCATTTAAGATTATTATACCATACTTGAGCAGAAGGCATGTCCCATATGAATGTCTAAATGTCTTCAGTGAGTGCATCTTTTGAAAAAATAATTTATTCGAAATTGAAATTTTAAAAATGGTCAAACCGTTATTGTCAACACTTGTGTCAGAAATTTTTACTGTACAAACTAATTGGGGATTTTGGACATCCTGTTGAATTCAGAACACATACTCACAGACAGAGTACATAAAGACACCAACAGTTCAGGACAGACTTCAAGTGGAAATAATTGTTAAGGCCACACCAGGGCATTCTAGTTGATTGATCAGTCACTCTCATAAGTTAAATATAAACATGTTTCTATGAAAACCAACATGCAGATATTCCTCTTAAATTTTAATTAGCCATGTTCATAGTTTGCTGACACATGCTGCCTGGTGTTAACATTTTCAAGGCTTTAATTAACAAGTAGAACGGTGTTTGTTTAATGCTTTAATGTGATAGAACATGATTTTATATATCTATTTTAACACCCAAATATTATCTGAGAGCCATAGATTTATATAAAAATTAAGTATCAGTTTCACTCAAATAATGTCACATTGACTTCATTAGCATTTATGCAGCTTCACAGCTGGAATGTAAAATGGCACTGTCTTCATTACAGCACAATTTCTTAGCTGTTATAATTGGATCTATCATTTTATACCTCTAATATTATGAAAAAATAGGCACAGATATGTATCCAAATAGAAACATTTCCAAGCCCAGGTCAAAATGAAATTGGTCATTTATTTTGGGTCAAAAGCACTTTACCTGGCTTATTACATGTAATCTTCACAACAACCATATGTAATAATGTTAATATTATCCTTGATTTAGGGAAGAAAAAAATGTAGATAAAGAGGGGTGGCATAATTCATCAAAGAAAGTTGCAAGCATGCTCAGTGCTTAGTAGGCAATAAATATAACATTTTATTATCATTATAATTATAGGTATATCTATTAAAGGATTTTGCTCTTTTGAAATTCATTTTCAGAGCCAACTATAAGAAAAACTGGAAAATAAGTGAAGTAGTTTAATTGCTTTCCCTTCCCCTATTCTTCTTGCCAAGGATTCCTTCCTTAGTAGCCTCCCCAGGCAACAAGAGCCCTCATTCTGCCTTTCACCAACCAGCTCAGACCTCCACAGCTGAAATGCCTGCAAGCAAGCCCCTTGCCAAACCTTCTCTCCTCTAAAGCATCTATTGTGTATTTCCTATATCAGATTCTGTTAGCACCATAATGACAATAATCTTATAGCTCAGATGCCTTAGTTTGCTAATGTGCTGCTCCATTCATTATTTATTTAACCAGAAACATTTATTTAAACATTTCCATGTGCAAAGGACTGTGGGAAAAATATAGAACTGGTGCTATCCCTCAAAAAACTCTGACTTATTAAGTATATGGAACAACAATGCAAATAAACAACTCACACTAACAAAACTGGTAAAGGGATCACTAAAAAAGCAGAGCAGAGTTCTGTGGAAGTCAGAGGAGAGACTGCTTTGTTACGTCTTGGAGACAGACTAGAAAAGAGAGGCTGCTTTGCTAATTCATGGGTCTTTAGAAGATACAAGGCTACAAATTTGAATTTTAATCCATATGATTCATTTATTGGATTTATTTATATTATTGCTTTGTGTCTTTTCATATTTAACTATGTCAGCAACAAGGCCATCTTAATGCCAGACTTCGGGATGGAGAGACCCCACTTAATAATTTTAAAGGTACACGGGATGGCATTTCTCCTAACTACTGTCTCCGGCTCTTGCCAGCCGATGACACATTTCCCCACTGATGGTTATGGGTATCAGACTGGGAATGGAAGCAGAAATTCAAGCCATCTGTTAATCTAGAGTATGTGTAAAGAAAACAGATTTCTTCTCATCGTGGGTCCTTTGCCTCCCCTAAACTGCTTTACTCTTTTCCTCTTATAAGCAATACAAGGGATCTTAAGATGTCTTTTCAGGGTATAAGTATCTTTGAGATTTTGAACCTTTCTGACTCTAATCAGTACATTTTGTAAAATAAACAAAGTTTATTTTTTCAACATCTTCAAAAGAAAGACCCTGGAGATAATATATATATATATATATATATATATTATCTTTTTATATATACACACACCCTGCTTTAAAATTTACTTTCAGTTATTCATGTTTGGCAGAAGGTAATTATAGGACTCATAAATCATCACCCACCATTCACTTGTGGCAGCACATAGAATGGCGGACACGTGGCACTTAGAAACCCTCAGAGTCAGCGTGCGTAAATCCCACTAGGGGAGCCTGATCACATGCCCGTTCTTTACATCCCACCTTTGGAAAATCTGGTAAACTGGTTCGGAAATAACAACATATGGCCTGGAGTTTCCTAAACGTCTCCAGTATATATCCATGCAGGTAAGCAGGGATCCACATTTTCGAGAAAATCTCTGTTATTCATGAATGTAGTGAGATGGGCCGAATCAATCCACTGCGTGACTTTAATGCCCTAGGAACGGCACTGACATCTCATCAGTATTTTGCAAAATGAATTTTGCAAGGAGGAAACTTGGACTTCTTTAAAGAGCTAGTTTGGATTCACAAAGTACAAACAACTAAGAGTTTGTATTTCTCAGGTCAATTTACTTTGACACACACACACGAACACACATGCAGTTCTTTAACTTGTTTTTGCGAGGCAGAAGCCAAGTGCGTGAATAATGGACTAGATGTTGGCACTACAATCTTATGATATTCTCATATATCTACAGAAACTTCCAAAGTCACAGGCATGCATCCTGAGCTCTCAGATCAAAACCTTTCTCATTTTTGCTCCTCAGAAAGGACTTTCCCAAACAATTCTTTAACAGAACCCATGTCTCCACCCACCTTCACTGTCCATGTAACAATTCTCTCTTCCATCTCTTTCATAACGTGAGATTATCTTGTTTATATGTGTTTTTCCTAATTCAAAGTTGTTTCTCGTCACTAGAATGTTTGCTTTCTGATTGCAGATAGCACGTGTTTGTCGTGCACCGATGGGTAGACTATTCCTAGTGAGTAAATCTGCTCGGGAATCAGATACTACACATGATCTATAGGTATGCATTATGTGAGGAAAGAATAAAGAAATCAATGTTTTCATGAACATTCTAAGCTAATGTCACTAGATATACCATATAAATAAGGTTTCAAGAATATTGATGATGTATTAAATAATTCAAATAGAATATTTGGTGGTTAATATACGAGGTATTTTGTTTGCTTTTGCTTTTTCACCATATGCCTCAATCAGAATGCAAAATAAGAAAATACTGTTCACCAGGCTTCTAGAATTTTATAATACTTTTGCATACCAAAGAATCTGAGAGGTACTAAAGAAACTTATCTTAATTTAACCAGCTTTCCGAAGTTATTTTTGACAATGTAACTTTTTTCCCTCTACATATCCTATTGTTTGTTGTTAAGTGTATATTTGAGGAATTGCTATCACAAGCATCTTTTCCCTCTATTCTGTGATATCTTTATGATGATTGTGATGAGTAAATGAAAAAGATTTATGTTTTTTCATTGTGTTTTACACTCAGCTTTTCTGACTCACTCATATCAGGGGAATGGTGAACGATTAGGGAGCAGAGATTGGTTTGGGAGGAGGAAGTCCACATTCATTTACAGGTTTAAGCACCTGACCACTGTGGAACTTGGCTAAAAGGGATTGCTTTATAGCCTGTAAGCAAAAAGAGCAAGTACCTATCTTTGAAAATTTACTTTCATAAAAATCAACTATATTATTTTCCTTCACCTTTGATTATCTTAACACTCATAATTGAAACCTTCAAAACATGATGCCTTGGCATTGATATACTTGTGAAATGTATTTCTGTCTTTAAGAATCATACTTGTAAAAGTGAGTTAATAAGAGGTGGCCCATATTTCAACAAGAAATTTTGTTGTTACTTTAGGGAAAGACCATGTTGATTTATGTTAAACAATCTCTCTTCACATTAGGACATTAAAGCCATTAACAAGCTTAAATAGTGTGTTTTATATTATTATAATTGAAGGAGAATTTGTGATAATACTTACTTTTTCCTTTCAGTGCTAGTAGATAGTTGGAAAAAAAACTCTGCTCTTTAGTGTTTCTCTATATAATTTAACACATTTGTCATTTCTTATTAGCTCCTCAGATTTCTATTATTTACAATCCCTTTGAGACACAATAAAAACTTTTCAGACAAAGCTCATTATTTCTAATTAATCCTGTAGCAAGACTTCAAGATGGTTGTGGTATGAAGTTCTTTTCCAAGATAATAATGTCTTATTATCCATTTCACTTTATAAATTGTACTTTTGAGATATCAGAACAGTTTTGGGTAATATACATTTTCTGTTGTTTTATTATGCAACCAGGCTACCAAACAGAATATATGATAAATTATTCACATCTGTGAAGTGTAACTTTTTCCTTTGAATTATAAATAAGAGATTCCAATTAACAGTTTGGAAATAATGCCTTTCAGCTATACAAACAAAACACAAAAATAACCTTCATTTTTTCTCTGTTATAAACTGATACTATCTGAATTGGTACCATCTGAATTAAATTTATGTTGCGAGGCTATAGATTCTCCTGGAAATATGTTATGTTTTAAAGTAAAAGAAATAGTCTTCCTTATATGTGATGTAACAGAAAAGATGGATGCCTCTGTTCTCCTGGCTGGCACAGAACCCCTAAGGACCTTGTACTTTCCTAAGTGATAAAAACACTAAGTTTATCTCTGATTCTAATATTTCTTCTTTGATTAGGTTCCTAACACACTCCTCCTGAAACCCTTGGCATTTCGGGGGTGACAGGAGAGCCTTTTGTTCCAGTGAGGTGATTTAGGGTGGGCTCCTAGATTACCTCTAAATGAGAGAGCTGATGGCCAGAAAGAACAAACTATGAAGAGAAGCTTGAAATTTTCAGCCTTGTTCACTGCTGCTCCCCCATGCTCTTGAGAAGAGAGATGGATTGAAAATGGAGTTCACGATCAATCATGCCTACATGAGAGAGTTTCCACCAAAAAATCCCCAAAGTTCTGGGTTAGGAGAGCTTCCAAACCCCAACTCCCATGCTCAGGACCCACGGAGACTTGTCCCTATGTATCTTTGCATCTGGCTATTCATCTGTATCCTTTATCATATCCTTCAAGAAAGTGGTAAATGGCCCTGATTGGTGTGGCTCAAGGGGTTGAGTGTCAACCTGCAAACTAAAAGGTCTTTCGTTCGATTCCCAGTTAGGACACATGCCTGGGTTGTACTCCAGGTCCCTGGTTGCCTGATCAATGTTTCTTTTGCACATCAACATTTCTCTCCTTCCTTTCTCCTCTCTAAAAATAAATAAATAAGAAAGAAAGAAAATAAAGCTTAAAACCAATTAAAAAACAAAAACAAAAACAGAAAGTGGTAAATGCAAATAAGTGTTTCCCTGAGTTTTGTGAGCTGTTCTATCCAATTTTCACATCCAAGGAGGGTACCATGGAAATTAGTGATTTGTAGTCAGATCACAGAAGCTGTAGGTAATCTGGAGACCTGCACCTACCACTTGTGATTGGCATCTGAAGTGTAGTGGGCGCTGGCATAAGGTACGGTGCTCTTAACTTGTGGGATTTGTCACTACCTCCAGGTAGATAGTGTCAGAATTGAATTAAATTCTAAGACATCCAACTGATATGGCAGAAAATGGCTTATTGTAGGCAAAAAAAAATCTCCACACATTTGGTGACTGGAAGTATCAGAAATGAAGTTTCCTAAGTGGATGTGTTACCAACAAAGCAGACACACAGGGAAAATAATTCACACAAGAAGGGAAAACAGTTTTTCTGTAGTCAAGAAAGCTAGGTTTTCCTAACTCAGCCTACCTAGCTTAGTTTTAGTAAGAATCCTGCTAAATCAGTTTAGAGAGAATACCCCACCCTTGATGTCTGATCACTCTCCATATCTGAGCATATTCCTCATTCCCCAGGTGATATCTGATTATCTTCACCTGCCTTCAGCTAGAATCCTGTTAGGTCAGTTTAGCAAAAATTCCCCCTTTCCTGATGTTTCCTCTGTAATTTTCCATCCACTGAAACCATCTCTCCAAACCTTCTCCTTGGCTATCAATCTCTACTTGTTTTTGTTGTATTCATAATTGAGCTCAACTTTATACTGACATCTCTCTTCCCCTCTTCCAATAGTTCCTGAATAAATATGTTTCTACTACTTAATTACTGCCCTGCTTCGGTTTTTCTTTAACAATGGACAGATAAAACAAGGCTTGATTAATTGAAATATAACAAGTACTTAGTTCCAGTTTTTTTTTTTTTTTTTTTAATTATCTAGGTTGGAATATCACCAATAATCTAGAATGTGGTATGGTTTTCATTCTGAAAATAACTTTGGAATGAATTTGCTTATGTCACTTTCTGAAAATATATATGTGTATTTTCTCAGTCTCACAAAATACCTGAGGAGAGGAATATATCTGTCTTACAATAAGTCTGATTCTGTGGGGAAATTTAAATGATATTACAGTCACAATAATAAAAGGCATGATGAAACTTGTTGTTATGAAATATTCTTATCATTTCCAGGTCATTTTTTAATTAATGTGCCTATAGTTGCACTACGCTAGACAGTTTTAAGATGAAAATTAAATAGACCCTTTTTTTGTACTGAAGGACCATATATATTAATACATCACTATATTCTTATTGCTAAAATAAGTAATCACACATTGGTATTAACATCATCTAAATTCTTTCAAAACTAACTTATGATTTGTATTTAATATTTCTTGGCTCCCTGTATTTCCCCTTCCAAACATTCTTCTCAGTCTGGTATATACACATGGAGATATTTCGGTATCTGTTTACTGAATATATTCAATCGCCTGACACAAAGAGATGCAAACCCGGAAAGGGGAAAAGTGTTGTCATTCATTTTTATGAATTGCAGGGAAACTTCTAAAGCCTTGCATTATGTCCAGCACACAGTAGGAATTTGATCAATATTTGTTGAGTGGATCAATCTACTTGATATTAAGCTCTGTAAGGGTAAGAACTCTGTTTAATTTAAAGTGTACCCGTAACTGACACTGTACTTGGACCACAATGAAATGAAAGGAAGAGGAAGAGTAAAAAGAGAGAAAGGAAGAGAGAAAGGCAAGTAGGTAGAAAAATATCATGGAATAAATATCTGGATTGAGTTAAAACTTATATATTTTTTCAGGTTTCTTGGGGAATTTATAAATCATATCTAAAGCACACATAAGATTCATATTTTCCATATAAATGGGACCTGAAGTATTTAAATGTAGTTCTTCTTTGATAAAATCAGTGTGATTAAATTACAGAATTTTGTAATAGTTAAATATTTACTTTTAACAGATAAACCTATCTGCAAGTAAAAATGAGACTAAATGTACTCAGATGATAATTCTGGAGGCACTAATTGCATTAGGTGGTGGGCCTGGGCTAAAAGTCACGCCTGTTAGACAATACATTATTTCTTTCTAATCAACATTCAATTCCATTCAGCTAAGAGGAACCAGGTATAAAATATTGTGTTAAATATAAAATCTCTACAGAAGACTATTATATCACACATTAACCAGAGGCTTAAAATTTTATACTAATTAATCTTCCATTGAGCATATACTTTGTACCAAGCATCATTTTATTAACTAGAAACCGCAGTGAATAGAGCAGACAAAACTCTCAGCCATTATTGAAAGGCCAATGCAAAGTCTACTGTGGAATGAAATGTATTAGCAAATATTCCAAATGTTTAACAATGGAAAGAGTGAATAAACAAACACATCACATTTCCATATATATATATATATATATATATATTATACATATATATATGTGTGTGTATAAAATCTGTCTACAAACCTATCTCAGACTTGTGTGTACACATACAGATAAACACGGATTTACCAGTTACCTCTTCATCTCCTTTATTTTTTACTTCTTGCTACTCAAAGGTAATCAAAAAAGGAAGAACTGAAAGGAGAGAGGGAGGGAAGGATGATACTAAGGAAGAGGAAAAAAGAGAAAAATATTCTTGCATAATAATAAAAGTTTGCATATTCTTTCAGATCAAAAATTACCATTATTAATATTTTAATGACAGATGCTCTATGAAAAGTTGCATTGAAATCAGCATTTGGCATCTGTCTCATTAGCAGAATATCTGTGAATATAAAGTCAAAACATGCTGTTATACAACAAAAATTGTTACAGATTCTCATGTTATGTAGCTCCTGTGTACCTGACAATGCTGCAAAGAGTGTGTGGATATTTAATTTTACTTGGGACTGCATTATGCTGACATGGCTAAATGAGCCATAGGGAAGTAATACAATCAGAAGGCACATATTTATGAACAGTAAATCAAAAACCAAAACCTGTTTTAAAGACATAACAAAAAAAGAGAAAAATAACTTTATATAATTTTGTTTTCGCATGCATGCACATTATAGGACCAACCTAGGGACAATTATGGTAAATTAAACACCATTAATATCTTTATTTTTGTATAATGTGAATAATTGATTTGAATTAAAAAATAATTAGTCCCTCCTCTTCATTGAGTGTCTTTATGAACAGACTTTTGTTTTTCAACATTAATTATTACATACCATTCTTTTCATATGCCAGTAATTTAACTTTACTTTTGTCAATGGAATCATAATATTTTAAGGAATAAGAATTATCAGCTGATGGTCATTGGTGCCAATTCAACACCAACAGAAATCTCCAATTTGTGGAGTGGTGAGAAAGGAAAATTTGTTCAGGGCAAACAACTTAATTGTGTGATGCAGCATGACTGTGAAAACACCCGGGCTATGAAACAGCTCAATGATGTTACAGCTCAATTATGAACCAGCATGGCTGTGAACCAGCACTGCTTGAGGACAGCCCCGGGGCGAGGCCCCTCTCTGGCTACACTGCTGTACTCTGCTCCCTTCTCCTTAGAATAGGTTTCAGCTGCAACCAGCGAAATGCAGTCTTCCTCTTTCCATGGAAAGGAAAAGTGTGCATTCTGAGCCAGATGGGAGATGACTTATTTAGATAGAAGCCCGTCCCCCAGTCTTTGATTGATTCTTCATCATGCATATGATGGCTCCAAATCATTACAGTTTGATTGGTTGATCCATAAAGCACTGCCCTATTTGGTCAGAATGAAGGCACTCTGATTGGTTGGTAAAGTTGCTAATAGGGATATAGCTGCAAGGCTCTGAGTGGACAGGAAAGCCTTTAGGATTCCAGGAATTCCTTTATAATTGTTGGCTCAGAGGGCAGAAACACAGTGCAGGAAGGCAGGCAGCTTAGCCCAGGCTTCTCTCTGAAGTGCAATATCTGTGGGAGGCTTCTGTGTTGAAATGGTTTCTAGGGTCTTTGAAAACAGGTGGCCATCAGGAGCCCTTCTTAGTAGGTATCTTCTCTGTCAAGGACCAAAGAATGAATAGAATGCTCTTTAATATCTGTATAAAAATGTTTTTCCTTTTAAACTTACGTTTTCCAAATTTTTGGTAATTTTTACATGTTCAAAAGATATTTAGAACTCATTTATATAGTCTAATACATTTAGTTTAAGGATTTTTGTTTTAATATTTGAAAAGTCTCTCCAATTTTCTTTGCAAAAATACAAGTTTCAGTCATTTTGTTATTTTCTTCATACAGATATTATATTTCATATTGTAATTATTTCTTCATTTAAGTTGTTTTAGGTTGTGATCTAGGTTGGATTCTTTACTATTATTATATTTTCTAAAGGGTAATTGCATAATATTATTGTTTTAATATCTAACATGTAACAATTCTTCAAATACTATTTTTGACATATACAATTTGTGTGGTTATGTGTAAAATAGAATATATTTTCATTAACTGCCATTTAAATATACAAAATAATTTTAGAGCCCGGCTGGTGTAGCTCAGTGGATTGAGCGCGGGCTGGGAACCAGAGGGTCTCGATTCGATTCCCAGTTGGGGCACATGCCTGGGTTGCAGGCCAGGTCCCCAATGAGGACCATGTGAGAGGCAACCATACATTGCTCTTTCTCCCTCCCTTCTCCTCTCTCTGAAAATAAATAAATAAAATCTTTAAAAAAATAATAATTTTAGAGCTTGAGGTACAATCTATTTTTTGAAAACAGCCATAAATCTAAATATTTCTTCATGCTTTCTGATTAATGATTCCTGAAGAGATCTAATTTTTATAGGAGAACGTTATTTAATTTTTATACTTTCAAATTAGCAAAAAGTATATATATATATTTCAAGTTTTAAAGTGTTTTCTGTGCTCGTTCTCTTTTCTTCTTTTCCTTTTTAATATATTTTTTAAAGATTTTATTTATTTATTTCAGAGAGAGGAGAAGGGAGGGAGAAAGAGCAATGTATGGTTGCCTCTCACATTGCCCTCACTTGGGACCTGGCCCACAACCCAGGCTTGTGCCCAGACTGGGAATCGAACCGCGACTTTCTGGTTCCGAGCCCACACTCAATCCACTGAGCCGCACCAGCCGGGTCCTTTTCCTTTTTAATTTCTATATACATGACCCTTTATTTTACAATTTAAAGATATGATTAATTGTATTCTTATAATCAATTTAAGGATTTACTTTAAGTTTAAAATTACCTGTTCCCTGTTTCTTTAATTTTTTAAAAAATATATATACTTTTTATTTGGGGATGAATACTAATTAACTAAAGTTCTTGCTTTTGAACAATAATATTTCATGTAATAGGTTTGTTTTTATTGAAGGACATTACCATATTTAGATTTTATTAATGTTTTGAATTCTGATTAATTTTATTTCACTTATTACTTGAAACAACAAATTAAAAACTCTACAAACACTGTGACATGATTGAGAGTTGCTAATTTAATTTGAATTATTAATTTTTAGATATATTGTGGTGAATTAAAAATATAGTGCAAAGTGCAGTTAATGATTTTAGAAATTGGACAATTCTCTGTGTATTGTTATAATATCACTTTTAAAAAACATTAACATTTAGCAAATTTTCATTGGAGATGTAAAGGAAGAGAGTTTTCATTTGCAGAATATAAAATCAGTTACATCAGTATTCTTACGTTTCTTGATAACAGTGTGCATGTGATTATTTAATCTCCAGATTATAAGTGCTTTGCCCAATTACTCACAAAGCCAAACATTAACTAAGCTTTAGCAGGACTGCTAGAAATTTGAACTCCTTTAACTGGTACAAGGCAAAGCTGAGTTTTATTGAGACTTCTGTTGTAAAAGTGTCATTTAACTATGTTTACTGATTTTTATTTTATTTCTGTGTAAGTGATGCTTTAAAGCCTTAGGAAGTTTTTATACTCAAGTGGGAGAATAGTGGCCCAAGAATACTGAAGATACAGATTCTAAATATCTTCCTCTTCAGACTACTGTTTGCTCAACTGCACATTGTATAAGGTGATGCATGTTTAAGTGTTTTGAAAAAAAATAAAGAGTTCTAGAGTTAAATATGTATTTTCTCATTTAAAAAATGAAATTGATAGATACAGAGATAAATTTGTCATTGTCAAAACTGATATATTCAGATAGTCAATGAATGTTAAAATTTTCCTTGTATAATTTTATCATGAGTAACAAAATTTGACTTTCACTAAGTGAAAAAAAATGAATTGACATACTTAAAAAGTTCTTACTTGATATTCATCATATCTTAAGAATTCAAACATAAGGTATGAGATAAAATCTCACACATGCCTGTTTTCTTTTCCCAAATAATATTGTGAACTGTAGTCCAAAGTGAAATAAGTTGTGAGTAGGGAGATTGGCAAGTGACATTTTTCTCCATTAATTCTGTATTCCTCATTTTACTCTGTTACCCCCTGGGGCTGGAGTCCCAATATGAGCCTTGTCACAATCTGTATCTGTCACCTCAAGTGAGAGAACAACTTTCCAATATGTTCCTGACAGCAGGATTTCAACTGTGTGGGAGGATTTAGGAACAGCTCTCTGACTGACACTTCAAATATCAGCTCCATGGTAGTTTCAATCTTACTGAAGAACTCAGGTGTTCCAGGACAGGCATTATTAACTATCTCTGGGCTGATTTATTTTTATCTTGAAAATGTTTTTCCTAAAACTTATAATGTAATTTTGGAATGGATAAAATATGTTTCATTTCAATCCTATTTTATAATTCATTAATTCCCTTTCTTGGTATGCTTTGTCTAATATTCACAGGCAAAATACATTTGTATAGATGGATGACACAAATGTGGAGGTTTCCACAGTTTATTAAGTAAGCTTATATTATTCGGTATTTTAAAAATTAAATTTAAAGCAAAGAAAATCAAGTTTTTTGTGAGATTCACCCATATTTATTTTCCCTTATCACTATAAATATTAATAACTATGTCTACAGGCAATGTTTCATCACATAAACACTTAAAAAAACTAAATGTGTATAATATAAGATAGAAATTAAGATATCTCAGTTCTGAAATAAAAACATAATTAAAACTCAAACTGACCCATGGATTTATGTTGAGTTTGTATTACCTATATTAACATCTTATTATAAAAAATGAGGAATCAAAATAGTATGTCTATGCTTAGGTACTGTAAAAATGTAAATAACAATATCATGATAAAAAATGTTGGTGGAGATTGAACAGCTTTGAAACATTCATGCCATCTTGATTTATTTTATAATGCAAGATTTATTTAAGGTTGACTTATACATGCACTATATAGGTTTTATGCTTCCTATAAATTCACCCTCAAGTATTTGATCATGCTTAAAGGTCATCAATATAAATGAACCAAACAATCCAGTAAAGTAAGTGAAGTTATATAAATGTTATAAAGAAAATTTTGTTATTTGCATATAGTATTCATTTACAATATGTATATTAAAAGCAGATATGTTAAGCATTAAACTATTAATAATAAAAGGGACAGTATTTTTTATACAATAACTAATAATATCAACAATGATGTACTTGGGTGAAGTAATGTGTTTCCTAGTTGTCTTTAATACAATAAAATATTGGAGAACATCTATACTTTATATATATCCTAAGATCAAGCACATAGATAAAATAGAAATATTTAAGTTATACACAAATTAAATTTGTTGTACACAGGACATTTAGCATGTAGATAAGTAGCATTAAAAATAAATATAAGCCCCGGCTGGTGTATCTCAGTGGATTGAGCGCGGGCTGGGAACCAGAGGGTCCAGGTTCGATTCCCAGTCAGGGCACATGCCTGGGTTGCGGGCCAGGTCCCCAGTGAGGTCCCCAGTGACGGCCATGTGAGAGGCAACCATACATTGCTCTTTCTCCCTCCCTTCTCCTCTCTCTGAAGATAAATAAATAAAATCTTTAAAAAAATAAAATAAAATATAAGAGAGTATATATAGGTTTTGCAATTTCACTATAAGTACAATTTGACATAAAAGCATTTTATCTTTTTTAAGTATATTTTATTGATTATGCTGTTACAGTTGTTCCATTTTTTTTTCTCCCCTTTATCCCCTCTCTGCTCTGCAACCTCCCACCCAACAGCACTTCCTTCCTCCTTAGTTCATGTCCATGGGTTGCACATATAAATTCTTTGGCTTCTCTATTTCCTATACTATTCTTAACCTCCTCCTGTCTATTTTATGCCTACCAATTATGCTTCTTATTCCCTGTACATTTCCACTCCATTCTCCCCCTCCCCCTACCCACTGGTGACCCTCCATGTGATCTCCATTTCTGTGATTCTGCCCCTCTTCTAGTTGTTTGCTTAGTTTAGTTTTTGTTTTGTTTGTTTTTTTCAGGGTCGGTTGTTGATAGTTGTGAGTTTGTTGTTATTTTACTGTTCACAGTTTTGAACATCTTCTTTTTCTTAGATAAGTCTTTTAGAATTTCATAAAATAAGGGCTTGGTGATGATGAACTCCTTTAACTTTGCCTTATCTGGGATGCACTTTATCTGCCCTTCCATTCTAAATGATAGTTTTACTGGATAGCATAATCTTGGATGTAGATCCTTGCCTTTCATGACTTTGAATACTTCTTTCTAACCCCTTTTTGCTGCAAGGTTTCTTTTGAGAAATCAGCTGACAGTTGTACGGGCACTCTTTTGTAAGTAACTGTCTCTTTTTCTCTTGCTGCTTTTAATATTCCTTACCTTTAATCTTGGGTCACTTAATTATGGTGTGCTCATTTTAATACTATACTTATGTATAATAATATACTTATATTATAATACAATACTCTTAAATTTGACCCTCAGGAAAATGTCAACAGGACTAATGGACTTCTGAAGGTACTTCCAGTCAACTGATTCCATGACCTATTAAAGATCACACCTTAATTACTGCAATAAAATTATTATTGCACCTTGCTATAAGAAAAGGTCTTCCCATCCACATCCTCACCCTTTACTTATCTCCTCTCCATCTCATAGTAAGACCTGGCCTTGACAAGCTACATCCTAATATTATAGACCATGTTGTTTTGAAGCACATTTTTAAAAAGTTTTTAACAGTATCTTGTTTTGTGCTTTGAGTTTTGTCTCCTTATATTTATATATAAAGATATACCTGTTTATTAACATCCATTCAGGAAACCATTATTCCTAACAATGAATGTGTACATATAAATACTCACTGGCTATTGTTTTGATATTTATATAAGATTATTTAACAGCCTCATCTTTATGTGAACATAAATATTTCTCAGTGTGCTAGTCTGCATTATCATTAGGTGTAAAAGTTGATTAGTCTTTATAATAAGACAGATTTACTTGGTGGTAGCAGGTCATGGTGGAGGCCCATCTAAACAATATGGAAGCAAAATGCATATGGTGAGGTTTCACATATTTAATCATCTAATTATTAAAGGACTATAGAACAAAGGGAAAATAAAGACTAAGACTTAGAAATGCTTACAACTTTTTATGAAATTTCAATCTTGGTAAATTGAAATGCATTCAGAAATTAGCCTATGGTACAAATACAACAAAACTATTTGTTTTCCTTTTTAATCTTCCAATGACATTATCTTCTAATTTTTTGAACATTGTTACCTCAGCCAACCTGGCATTCTGGGTTCAAATGGTTAAAAGATTACAGGTGGCACTTTTTTTAATGAAAGACTTAATGTCGTTAACATGACAGATGAGTATTCTAATGAACTGTGCTGGTCCCATGAAAGTCTTAAGAAACTCTGGCTGGGGCTTCTGTTGAACTGATCGCAGTAGTACCAGCCTCATTTAATGAACAGGGATGTTCGTGGAGTCCCGACAATAGCTTACAGGATGATTCAAGGTTGCATGAAATGATTCCTGCGTACAAGAAGTAACATGTAATTGGACAAGTGGCGGACTGTGGCAGGTGAAGAGAAGTAAAAGAGCTGGCAGCTTTGAACACATGAGCTGATTTTAGTGAGAAACAACAAAAGAAAAAGGATTTCCTACGAAGATTTGAACAATGCCAATATAGCCTACACGCATCAATGGAAAGCCCAGTCCAGTATTTTCTCCCTCTAAGCTGGTAAAGTAAAATAGAAATGAACTAGATGTTTCAATCTCCCAGACTTCTGCTGTATTAAGCAGGAACAGAGTCACACCGGAAGGCACTACAACTCTTTATGACCGTATTCACTTCGTTCTGATCTGGGTCTTAGGTTCTTCGTGTATATTTGGAAAGGGTTTTATTCAAACAGCTCATAATGCTGATAGCCTGACCTGCTTTTTTTTTTTTTTTTTGTTATAAAGTGCCTTTTTTATGGACTAGCCAGCACATGACTTCAAAATATGATGAGAAAATTATTGGCCCACATTCTCAAAATATGACAGAAGGTGAGAGGAAAAAGAGAAGAAGGGGAAGATGGAGGAAGAGAGAAAGGCAATCATTTAGTTTCAGAAGGTGGCAGGAACATATCTTTTGTACTTTTGATGCACTGCATTTGCAATGAGAAGTATGAAGTATATACACAAGGAAGGAAAATATAAAACTAAAAGCTTGCATATGCAATGAGATCAATGAAATAATTAATGTCTATCTATTTTTCTAATGGTTTTACAAATATTTTTCTATATTTATGAATTTTCTATATTTATAAATGAATATTTATAAATTAAATATGATAACTTTATACAGATGAGGCATGTGGAATATTTGTATCTTAAATTATTATTGAGGAAAAAGACAGAATTATTAGAAAGCGGTTATAATAATCAAGCTGAGATATGATGAAAATATGGATTTAGGAAGTACTAGTAGGAATATGGTGGTCATTACCTTGAAAAAAATCTCAGAATACAGTACAGACTTTGAAAGACTTCATCAAACCTCAAATATAATGCTTTTAAATAATAACAAAGCCAAATGTTTTCATAATTTGCTTGAGTTAGGCAAGGTGTATAGGCCATCTGACATGACTCAGAAATGTGTTTTTTAAACTGAACATCATTTATTATATCTTGTAGATAATGTATTTGCTTTAACCTAAAAAAAGAATATGCCAGAAATTCCATTCATTTCCCTATGTATAAATCAGGTATTGAATGAATCTATTTTAGCTGTAAAATATTACAGTTTCATGGAATATATATCACTGAAAGTATTCTGTATTTATCTGTATTGTATGCATTTTCCTCTGCTTTACTAGGATAAAATGGCTTGGATGGTCTGGAGGGGAAAGAATAGTGTTATGTGGATTTGACATATGGCTCTGTACAGTGCCACCTAGCAATTAAGCATGGTGTTTAGAACAAGAAAGGAAGGGAGGGAGGGAGGGAGAAAGGAAGGAAGGAGAAAGGGAAAGAAAGAAAGGAAGGAAGAAAAAAGAAAGAAAATAAAGAAAGAGGAAGAGCAGAGGAAGAGAGGAAAGGACAAAAAGGAAAGGAAATGACAAGAACAAAAACAGGAAAAATAAAACCCTATGTGGCTCCAAAGACATTAACGTCCATCCTTCTGACAATTGCCTTTCTAGCTTTACTCCAAGAAGCAGGAACTTATCTCTTATCAGTTTGATTCCATGACAATGAACTACATTTACTAGGTCGCAACAGAAATGTGATCTTTGTACCTTTCTCTTATTCAATATATGGATTTTTGTGAGAAAAGTGTTGAAGTGAGTTGGCATAGGTAAAGATTCTCCTCATGTCATTTTATACATACCTTTTATCATCTGGGTTATAGTGGCCATTTGCTGGTCAGACTGGGACTAAAGTGTGTTTTTTTGTTTTTGTTTGTTTGTTTATTTTTAATGAACTTTCTTGGATATAGACCTCACGTAAATTTCATATGCCAAATCAGTTTTACCAAAGAAACCTACATTGGGATATTGGACATGGCTAACTGTAGCAGATAGTAATAAAACAGTACTCAGGATTCCCTTTTGTCAATGACACTTGCGAATAGATCTCCCTCAACAGTCACATAGAAATGAAGCGGGGCTGGTCCAATATAGAATTCAAGCTGTATTCTTGAATAGAGTTTCATACGAACACTATTGTCCTTCCTAATGTACTATATTTAACAGTAAAGCTTATCAATGCTCCTCACATGGTTGTTTTAATTGTTATATAACATTTTATAATCATATAACTGTTCAGCCTAAGTTAACCTTATTTTAGAGTTGAAGATTTTTCTCAGTTGTTAGTTGTTGGCCCTAGAGTTCAACCATCAGGGGAAGTGTGTTTATTTCTGCCCTGTGGAGTGTAGGTTTTATCAGATCCTTAAGCACTAGTTTTCACAACTTTGAAATGATCATTGAATTTCTAAAACTGTAAGGTGTAAATGAAACAAGGAATATATAGGTCTTAATATAATATCTTTCATAAAATAAGCAGTCAGAGGATGAGTATTATTGCTCTTTATAGAGTATATGTATGTAACCAGGATGGTTCTGTGAATCAGCTGCAATCATAGATGTGAAAAGATCCTGACAAACGGTATAATCTTATTTTTATTGTTAAAATTTTTGTAAGTTGGCATAGAACCTATAACTCCTAGCCAATGCTTTGACCATACTAGGCATATGATATATTTAAATGAGTGAACATGTGAATGGAAGAAAGATCAGTGTTAAGAGAAGTTACTTCTTCCACATGGCTCCATCTAGCATATGCAATTTTTTCTGACTCCACCGAACACTTACAACTTAGATTATGAAAGTTATACCATCCATTATCAGGAAACTGAGCTACCAAGCCATTCACTGACTTTCTCAGAGTTACCACCATAATGTTAAGACTGAGACTTATGCCAGCCTGTCTAGAGCAGGAAATGAAGCTTTACATCTCCAAGCATTGTGATTAATTTATGTTTATTTAGCACCCAAGAAACAAAGAAAATATATTTAAATTACTAATAAATATAAATGGGACTAGTAATGACTATGCTTAAAATCAAAATAGATCTTAAGCATATAATAAAAGAATTTAAAGCCTTGTGTAAAGAATGAATTACCCCATTCTGTTTAAAATGGTCCCTATGCTTTTTCTAGTGTACCACATGAATTGGGTACTCAACACACAAGAGGTAAAAGTGAGGTGCTTAAAATGAGATCCTTTAATAAATACACGGATTTGTCACCAGGGCTAGTTCAGTTTGTTTTACCTGATAACTAGTTTGGAGTGGTTAAGGACATTGAGTGACATGTACCCATCACGCTTGCAATACCTTATCACACCAGAACATATGCAGGATCTTACATTGAAAGGCATAGGCCTACATTTTATCAGGTAGTTAATTTGTTCAACAAACATTGATAATCTATTCTATGTGCTATGTCGTGTCCTTGCTTTCCTGTGGCACAGTGACAAACAGAGCAACAGTGGCAATGTCAGGTAAAAAGTACTATTAAAGCACTTTTAAATTTGTATTTTTTGAAGAGTTTATTTATTTATTTTTAGAGAGAGGGGAAAGGAGGGAGAAAGAGAGGGAGGGAAACATGGATTGGTTACCTCTCATGCCTCCTAACCAAACCCACAGCCCAGGCATGGGCCTTGGCAGGGAATGAAACTAGAGACCCTTCAGGTTGCGAACCCCGCCCAACAAATTGAGTAGCACTCTGCCTGTTTTAAATTTGCATTTTAAGCAGTCACCTTAGTGGCCTGGGAAAGTAGTGAAAACTACGGAGAAAAGTATCTTTGAACTGTATTTTAATGAATGCAAATGCCTTTATTAACCAAAAAGTGGAAGAAGAGAGAATTTCAGGTAGCGGGTAGCACGTGTGCTGGCACAGAGCAACTGACTAGGGCAACTATTGAGAGAGAAAATGGGGCCGAAGAGCGCCATGGAAACATTAATAATATGACTTTACACATACAACCCATGAAAAAGATTGTTTTATGCTCATATTATATCAGATATGACGTTTTGATTTGCAAAGATGGAAAATAGATGATAGAAGATAGATAAATAGGTAAGTAACATCAATGATATTTCTAGCACTATAAAAAGAGGCCAAGAGAATTTTCACCAAAAGAGGTCTAATGAACTAATAGTAAATTTGGATTATATTTGAAAATAGTCATTTTTGATTATTGATTATACATTCATCTGACACATATCTGATTCCATAAAGAAGAATTCCCTAATAGGAAGAATTCCCTAATAGATTGAGAATACATGCTAGGAAAAGTATCATATGAAAGATGATGCTTTCTTGCTAGCACGATTGAATTTGAGACTTTGAGTCTTTGAGCTTACATTTCACCTGAAATATGATTAAACTAACGATGTGTATTATATCACTTGAATTCAGCAACAGTAACCAGAGCAAATAGCTATTTCAGCTGGAGACCTTTCAGGCATTTTTATTTTTTATAGTTGTGGTTGAACTATTAAAATTTAAAAAATCAAAATGTTATTTGACTAGACAATGTGTGAAGTGCATAATAAACATACAGACTATATTAGGTCCCCACAGTTGTAACAAATTGTTACAATGTGTAGCAACTCGAAACTGCACAATTTATTATCTTGCAATCCTGGACAACACATGACCAAAATGGATCTCCCTGGCTAGAATCAAGGTATTGGCCAGGCTCTGTTCCTTCTGGATCCCTGAGAAAGAATCGATTACCTTGCCTTTTCCATTTTTCAGAGGCTGTCTATTCCCTGACTTGTGGGCTCCTCCATCTTCAAGTCCAGTAGTCTGTCAGTTCCTTCTCCCTTTGCATCACCCTTTCTGCTGTTCCCTTCGCCTGTTAAGGAACTTTTAATTACATTGGGCCCTCTGGATAATCTACTTACTTTAAGTTTCACTGATTAACAACCTAATTCCATAAGAATCTAATTCTCTCTTTCCTCATAAGGTAACATATTCACCGTTCCCAGGAATGAGAGCTTACTACACAGAATAAGAATATTAAAAAATAATTTAGTATGTGGTTTTACAATTGTAAATTATGAAGACTGAGGATGAAAAAACAAGCATCTTGATATAAAGTGCTTATGTGTTGGGCGCTCCAATATTTGATGGCTACATTAGGCCACTTCAACTTTCTTTTACCCTTGTGATCAGTAGTTAATTTAATTTAATTAACATTGAAGAAAAATTAAGTTAATTACCTTCAGTTTGCCCTTCTGAATACATACTTTACTTTTAATGATGCATAGTTATTATGCTTCAGGAAAGGAGGGTTTGCAAATGTTTATTAATAGTCACAGTTGCCAATATGCTTCCAAATTTATCTCTAAAGTATACAATTTTAAAACACATGGAATCTTCTTGTGAATGTATCTTCTAATAAGACATGCAGTTGAGGGAGTAAAGAGGAGAAAGGGGGAAAACAAGGAGAAAAGTAAAAGGTAATTTGTGTACAGTAAATTAGGAATTGGACTTGGCCAGGCATCTCAGCTTATTCTTAAATGACAATTTGATACAACAAATGAAGTCTAGACTCAAAGTTATTCATCCTGTTTTTTTGTTGTTGTTGTTGTTGTTGTTGTTGCTGTCCCATGTCCCTATTACTTATTGTCAGCCTTATCTGTGCTCTAGTCCAAATACCCTGGAAAGCATCCACATCTATAGGACAAGGAACACCTCAATGTGCCAGACTAGTTAGCTTATCAGTTTCTTGCATAAGGTGTTGGAAGTCTCACTTGTACAGACAAAGCGAAATGATTTTCTTTCCAGTCATCATTGTGCAAGCCATCATGGGAGGTCAGACAGATATTTGCTTAAATATAAGAAAACTTTATCCCTAAGAGTTGTTCGTATAACTTGATCAGAACATGTGCTTTGCCGTGTAAAATGTAGATGTTTATGATGGAAGCTCTAGATTAATAAAATACCTATATATATGCAAAGGTGAATTATCACAACTACATGCAAGTTAGGATCACATTTTTGTATTGTGACAACAAACTAACAAAATAGGATCTGACTCAATTAACTAATAGAATACTGATATTTCCATCACTTCAAATGATTGGATTTTATCTTTCTGTGTAAAGAAACATTTTAAGGGAATATTGTTGAACTTCTCCCGCCCCCATCTACTTTTCCCCATAATATTTTACATTTCTGTGGTACTGAAAGTTTATAAGAATATTACATGTGAAAGAAGTAGGTGTTGAAATGAAAAATGCAGACAACAAACATGTTTGGACAATTAATGGCTAGGGAGTATTGATCTATTATATTTAACTTTATTAAATGAATGTTTCCATTAAGGTCTATAATTATGACAACATAAAGCTAGACTATGAATGAGAAAAAAAGTTTAAAAGAAATCACTGTAGTTCCATAAACCACCTGTTTATACTAGGGTTACTGATATTTTAGTTATACTATATACATTTTCTTTCTTAAAAATCTCATGGAAAACCATCCTTCTTAAAACTAAAGAAGTTGTTAAGTTTAAAAAAACCTTAACACATATTACTTCAACCTATGCAGTGCCAAAATGTGTATTTTTAGTGATTTGTAATTCATAGTTTACATTTGTACATAGATGGTAACAGTCAGTGGAACTTTCTAGTATTAAATACACAATCTGTATATTGAGAAGGAATTATAAAGCAAAGAAAATAAAAAAAAAACAGATTTCTTTATCAGGTTATAAGATTTCAAGTTATGAAGACAACATGCTCCATAAATAAAGATTACCATTTTAGAGCCATAATGTAAGCTATGTCTGTTTAAAGTGAATGATATTTTATATTCAACTGAATACATAAATGAGAATCCATTCAATCCATTCATCCCATCTAAATACTAATATTCTCCATTAAAACAAATAACCATTAAGTCAGAACATTTCTTTCAGTAGCTAGTCTGCTTCCACAATAAAACTGAATTTCTTTTAGTTATTTTTTAAAGGCATATTTAGCAGCTTAATTTATACACTGATGTGCTGGACTAGTTGGGTGGCTGTGTGCTGCCTAGATTAGATTTTGAAGCTCCTGGCAAAAGCCCTTGATGTGTGACCTCCAATACAGAAAGACTAGTTCAGACTGAAGCACCTGAATAGACCTTCGGGGAGCAGTTGAACTTAGTCTTTTAACAAAGGACCCTGTGCAGAATCGGCTCCTTTCCTGGTTGGCATGCAGTTCTTTGTTAAGGGCGGCCACTGCATTCAAAAGGCAAACCACAGCAACAATGCAAACAGCCTCGACAAGAGTGGCTCACATACATTTTTCCAAGGAGAGCACTCTGTGATCTCACAGCTAAATTCCAGATATGACCCAACTGACCCTGAGCATCACACATAAATAAAAACAATGTTTTCAGCATGCTCATCTATGATTCTGTTTCTGTTTGTTTGGATGGACGGAAAGAACTTTCAGATAGAGGTGATTTTGTTACGGCAGGAAAGGGCGAGCTGAAGGCAGAAGGCACCCTTGCTCTCGTCGTATTATGAAAAATACCACATTAAAAAAAAATCCACTTCTACAGAGAGGAGAAGGAACAAATGAGTACTGGCCCATTACATTGCTTCAACTTGACCCTCATTATATTCAAATAAATATTCATAAATCCCCCTCAACTCTTGGGTCATAGGTAAGGTAAGAAAGGTACCTGGAATAAGAAATGGTAATGTTTGATCTTAGATAAAAAGAGTCCTTTTAATTTGCCATCTGCATTTATAGTCTAATTACACATATTTCTTTATTGAAAACTTGAATTCCTTGGTTTTAATAGTTATTTTTTTTAGTAAGAGACTGTGGCAGTGATTTCCACACGTGTGTAAACACGCAGTCCTGAGAATTTACACGTTTTGAGCACAGCTCCGTGTGATTCCTGTGTGAGCAAATGTGGATCATGTCTGTGGGATGGGAATTCTCTAATAGGAATTTGGCAAAGGTGTATCTTAAAAAATTCTGGCTTGCTGATCCTTGGATATTGCTTTCACCTGGGTGTCTGCCACCGGATATGAATCTACATCTCAATGCCTTGCTAATGAGTAATCCTACCCCTGTTCTGCTTAATCCCATGAATAATCAATCCAATGTAAATGTGTCTTAATGCCTCTAATAAAACCCCCGGCTGGGCAAACCACGAGGTCTTTCTCCCCAAGATGGGCGATGGTGGAGGAGACCCGTGGTCACAGGATTTCTTCCCCCCGCGTGTCTTAGTGTGAGATTTATACACGCATTGGTTACGGTCAACGCCGGGTTCCGGCAGGTCCGATCTACCCCACGACAGGAGACAAACGTTATTAATTGACATTAGGTTTCGTTTTAACATACCAAATATTTAGCAAAATAACAACATATCGGAACAGCAATTTTTTGTTAACAGAGAAAAATAACTTAAAATAGATATGTTGGATACTTTTAATGAATTTAGCCTCACAATCCCTAAGAAAATAAAATCATCATGTTGCATTTCTATATTCTCAAAGCTTCTTATCAGTTTGGCCACACATCAGAATGAAAATAATATGATTTTCTATTCCAGGCGTATCTGATTTATTAACAGCTTTTTAAAATAAAAATTAAGAAAACCAGACCTTTAAATTAAAACTATAATTATGATGTGACAAAAATGTCTTATGCCAATGTGAGTGTGAATATACATTCATATTCATACACATATATATGAAACTTTGTGAAATAAATTTCTCTGAATTGTTGGATTTATCTCATCAATAATATTTCAGCCCTGGCTGGTGTGGCTCAGTGGATTGAGCACCAGTCTGTGAACCAAAGCTATTTAATCACTCAATAAAATGCATAATCTTTTTAAAGAATCAGCATCAAGCGATGCAATCCAAGTTTTTGTAGAATTTTGTTTCCACAAACAGATGTTTCTGGATCTAGTGGGTGAAAATGCAATGTGAGAAAAAGTTAGAGGTTCAAGAAAAGGAAAAAAAAAAAAAAAGGCTTCTCATTCTTCCAAATAACTGCATTTGTATATTTGCTATCTTTCTTTTCTCCCTGTTTTCTTAGATTCCAATGTGGAACATTCTAATTTGAAGGACTAAAATTGTAAATTAGAAACAAACTACTTTTCTCACTAAACACCTTAATTCCAAATTTTTCCTTGATGAAAAGCTGGCAGAGTAAAATAATGAATGACTCAATAAAGCTCTGAAAAATTGAGTTCTCTAGGTCAGTCTTTTGATTCAACTCTGAATTATAATTTCCCAGTACATTGCTTAATTTGACAATTCCGGTGATACATTTGCGATGAGGACATTAAACTTTTGTCAGAAGAGTTCAGAAAGGACAATTAAATAAATAAGAATAAATATCTGATCTCCCAGATGTTTATTCTACAGACGAAATGTGAGTTCTCAAACTTTGAGGAATAAGTCTAGATTAAGTCATCTGGATATGGTTTCTTGTATCTGTGAAGAAAAGAAATTTGGAAAAAACACCCAGTAATTTTAGTCCTGGCTGGTGTAGCTCAGTGGGTTGAGTGCGGGCTGGGAACCAGAGGGTCCTGGTTCAATTCCTGGTCAGGGCCCATGCCTGGGTTGCAGGCCGGGTCCCCAGTGAGGGACATGTGAGAGGCAACCATACATTGCTGTTTCTCTCCCTCTCACTCCCCCTCCCTTCCCCTCTCTCTAAAATAAATAAATAAAATCTTTAAAAAAAGAACAGTAATTTTAAATATAACTTGATAAATTTTTCCATAAAGAAAATAGGCAGTTATTAATTTACTAATTATTAGTACAAAACATTTATTGAGCTAGCCAATTAAAAGTGAGGGTTTCAAAATCTTGGAATCCAGTCTCTCTGTGTTTTGATACCATGTATGCCTTTTGCAAGCATCTTATCCTCCTTATTCCTTAGTTTCCATATATTTCAGGTAACTTTGAGGATACCATAAATTTCCTTATAAGTGTTGTGTGGATTTAATTAAATGTCTTTGTAAGGAGCTTCATTGTACACTTTTGTAGAAATGCTTAGTAAACACTATTTCAATTAATGTCTCTGCATTCTGTATTCTTGCCTTTATTTTTCTTATCAATTCTTACTATCTGAACTGTGATAGATTTATTTATTTATGCATTGGCACAGATTTATTTATTTATTTGTGTGTTTCTTGTCCATCTCATCCAGGGTAATATAAATTCCTTAAGTGAAGGAATTTTCAATTGAAATTATTTCATACATTTATTCAACATTTGCATTTCCAAATATATAAATCTTCAGTATCTTTTACACCTTTTAAATGTTGGAGTCTTGATATTTTACATATGCATTTTAAATTATTCACATCTAGATATTTTAACTCTCTGTAGCGTAACATTGACAATGCTTTTTCCATTTTTCTTTCAGAATTCTCTTAAATTCTAATTACTGAACTTCAGTTTTGATTTGTTTTAGGTTTATGGAAGAACTGAATCCAGAGTTCTCCTGGCATTTTTTCAGTATACATAAATTTTGCTTATTCAAATATGACATTAATTGATACACTCATTAATTTAATATATATTAAATTATTCTAGATCACATATTGTCATTTTGGTAGAATATTGTTCAGAGGATGCAAGACACTTGATTCCTTAGAAGAGACACTAAATAAATTAACAAATAGTGAAAGAAAATGTCAGATACGATAACAGTTTTGGAGAATAAACATATATTACAATATTCCCCTGAAGTATGTGTGTGTTGGGGGGAAGAAATTACTTTATAGAGGATAATTGATCTGAGCAGTTAATATTTCGAGGATGCGGGGAAGAGCCAGGCAGAAGGGAATGCAAGAGCAAACAGTTTTAAGTGAGAATCAGCTTGGCTAGTGCAAGAAATTCAACTGGGTGGGAATCATATAAACAAGCTAGGAAGGAGACAGTCTGATCAGGTAGAGCTTTGCCTGTCGTTCTCTTTAGCTCAGGATAGATTCCGATGCTGCTTTGCAAGGCAGTGCAGTGCAGAGGGTAGACTGTAGGCTCCGGCTGTTAGTGCTGGGGTGTACATCTTGTGTTAACACTGTCCAGCTGTGTCAACTTGGTAAATTAATACACATTTTAAAAAAATAATATATTATTTAATATTGTTGTTTCTTTTTTAAAAGCAAGAACCATGATAGCACATAATTTTTTAGGATAAATATGAACTTTAATGTGTTATTATAGCCAAAGGAACAGATTGGTCTATGGCTCATAGTAAATGTTCAATAATTGTTAGCAAACATTATGTTTTAGAGTATAACTTTGCTGTTGAGGCACTAATGAGATAAGCTTTTGGATAACTGAAAATAATTTGGGAAACTGATATTGTACTCCAGCTGTGACCTTTTTGGTGGTGTCAGGAAAGATGGAGAAAGACTGATAGATAAGGAATATGTTTTGTTGGATTTACTAAAAACAGGGATGTGGGGATGAGGAAATGAAATCATTAGTATTTTCCTATATTATTCTCCCTTTGAATTAAAGTCTTTTTTCATACAATATCCAATGAGCAGTTATTTATACTTGCTGCTTTTAGATTTTATTATATGATTTATTTGTGATAGGTAGCCTGATATGAATCTTTTTTATAGTCACTTGCCAAAGCGCTGTTGTTTAAATATTCTATTTCCTTAGATTATTTGTTTAGGTTCTTTATCATGTATTATTTATATTCTAAGCTCCCATTTTGTGATATAAATTAAGCTCTCTGTTAAGGAATCAAGACTGTCATTGACTAATTATTGGAAACAATAAAATTCTTAATTTCTACTAAGGGAATCCCTTTTGATGACTTTTTTTTCTTCTAAAGTTTCTTAGTCTCTCTTACCTATTAACGTTTCCATTTGAACTTTTTAAAATGATGTGCATTTGATTGCCATTGTATTCAGTAAGCACATGTGTTTATTTTTGGGAGACACCGATAACATTATAACATCCAACATCCAAAACCAGTTGCAGAGTTATTTCTACATTTTCTCAGGCTATATTTTGTATTTCTCAAAAAAAGGTACATATTTAAAAATCTGTCTATCTAAATTTTATGTAGGTAATGTGACAATATCCCACACATTACCTCTAAGGCATTTTATTTCTTATTGCCTATAGGAATAATATTTTATTTATTTAACTTTTTTAAAATTATAAGGAATATCTTTCTTGCTTTCCCCAATACTCTATTTTTTAACCTTATTTCAAATAAGGCACTTTTAATCATTCTTTGTATACATGTAACTGCTATTGCTGCTGTTAATGCATTGATCATTGTGTTCTGAATAATTTTAAACAGTATTAGTAGTACAGGGCAGAAACACTTTTATTCAATCACCATTTAACATTACACTGGCAACCACTCGAGATGGGTCACCTTTAATGCACCAAGGGAGTATTTTCTCTTTCTGTTTTATAATATATCTGTTATTTAAAAGATACTTGTCTGATACTAAAATTTCATTTTTTTCCCATTTGCTATAATAGCTGTTACCCTTCTCCAAAGAGGTATACATGTTGCTAACAAAATGAGATTTAGAGAGACAGGTTTACAGAGGGGTTGAAAAATTGATCAAATATCAATCAACTGAAAAACAAGTGGAGATATGTCCCAATAAGACCTAGGATGTTGGTCTTCTAAGTCTGGCTTTTATTTGATGTTGAAAATTGATTTTAATATAGTATTATGTTGCTACAAATGACTTTGGAAATATTTAGAATTAATTAAATAATGTTTTTTGAGCATTACAAATGAAAACGAGATTTGTCGGTCGTCAATAATGTATGTCTCAGAAAACTATATTAATTACTGTTATGCTAAAATCTGATTTATTTTTACTTGCTGTCAAGTTGGATTGATTAATTAAATATATTTCTGTTCAGGACTTATATGACTGTAATTTTTAAAATGATGTCTGCTTTTCATTTTGGAAACAACTAGTGTTGTTATGAAGTGAATTGTGACCTTTCCAAATGTATATGTTGAAGTCCCAACCTCCAGTACCTCAAGATGTGACTGTACTTGGAGATAGAACCTTGAAGAGGTAATTTTTTTTTAAAATAAGACCCTTTGGGTGAGGCCTCATCCAGCCTTCCCTGTAGTAAGAGGAGATTAGAGCACAAGGGGAGACACCAAGGCATACACACTCAGAGGAAAGACCATGTGAGAACAGAGTGGGAAGGGGGCCATCTGAAAGCCAAGACGAGAAGTCTCAGAAGAAACCGAACCCCGCCAGCACCCTGATCTTAGACTTTGCTTCCAGAACTGGAAGCACATACATTTGTCGTTCAGCCGCCTAGTCTGTAATATTTACTGACGGCAGCCCCAGCACTAATACAAGAGCCTAGAAGAGCGCACAGTAATGGGAAAGTGTCAGAGGAAGAATATGTCATACTCAGTTGGCTTCGATGAGACACTAAAATTAAATTTGTATCATGACATGGTTTCTCTTTCCTGTGTTTAAAAAAAAGCATTTTTTCATCCAAAATAATGTTTCATAATTAAATATCTATAAATGTGAGTTTAGAGCAACTATTAGAATGTCGGTTTCAATGTTGGGAAACATTAGAAATTCTAATTTTTTTAAATAAAAATGTAACAGTTATCTCAGAAATTTTGACCTTTTTCATCCTAAACAACTTTTTTTTTTCTCAGTAACAAAACAGATTTTTCCCTGGGAAAAAACACACACTTCCTTTGATCTCATGAAATATTCAAAGCGATAATGAAGCATGTTTTGCTTTCTTGTAAACCTGTTAAAATATTATTTTTTTTCCTGTGGCTGACAGTTGTAAAACTTTTATCACACAGCATGGAATGTGTTATTTTGATACACTGACACTATATCAAAACTTATCTTTACACATTCAACTTTGTGACAAAGAATATTTTCCTATGAATTTCACAGGCAATTTCCATGGAATTAAAAAAAAAAAGTTTTAGTTTCAGATGCTGAATGGCTGTTACACTGTTAACTGGTGAGGACAGACTGATTCCTATACTGCTCATGGACTGGCACTGCATGGTAATGTCAAGGCAAACTTTTAATATAAGTTCTGTATGTGGATATTCACATAAATTGAAATAAAACATTTTTAAATTATGTCCTGGCTGGTGTGGCACAGGAGATTGAGTGCAGGCCTGCAAAGAAAGGGGTTTAATTCCCAGTCAAGGCACATGCCTGGGTTGTGGGCCAGGTCCCTAATAGGGGGCACATGAGAGGCAACCACACATTGATGTTCCTCTCCCTCTCTTTCTCCCTCCCTTCCCCTCTAAGAATAAATAAAAATCTTATTAAAATATTTTGAAATTAATGTAATTAACAATCTTAGTTTCTAAATCCATTAACAGAACTCTCACTAATGTCAATGTGAAGACATTATTTTAGTAGGGTAGAAATGGAGTTTTAAAAATCTATTCCCCTTATCTAAACACCAAGAATGCAATCTTACTGTCTTTCTTTTTATTCTTAGTGTATATGTGTGTATAATAATATATAGGTCTGTCTGGAAAAAGTCCGGCCATTGTAAATATAATGAGAAGGGTTTGCATGACATCGATGTAACCTGGCAGCCAAGGAGAGTGGACTGTAATGTGCAAGCAAGAACTATGATGACTTCACTGTACTAGTCCTTGGAGGCAGTAGATACATGGAGTGAGTATGTGTACTGTGTGGTTGTTGCATTCAAAATGACTGAGCAAGTAGAGCAACAAATCTGCATCAAATTTTGCTTTGAGCTGAACATTCCTCCACCAAAACTATTTAAATAATTCAGAAGGCTGAAGCTATGGGCAACTGGTGATTGACAGCTTTATCATGACAATGAGCCCACTCATGCATCATTTCCTGCAGAATTTTCTGGTGAAACATTAACTCAGCCAGGTGACTCAGCCCCCCTACAGCCCAACTATGGTGTCCTATGACTTCTGGCTTTTCCAAAACTAAATTCACCTTGAAAGAGAAGAGATTTCATATTGCTCGTGAGATTCAAGAAAATATGACGGGATAACTGATGGCTATTGGGAGAACTGTGGGAGGTCCCAAGGTGCCTAGTTTGAGGCAATCTGAAGCATCATTGTCCTATGTATAATGTTTCTTGTTTCTTGTATCTTCAATAAATGTCTCTTTTTTTTTTAATATTACATGGCTGGATACCTTCTGGACAGACAACAATGCAGATATTTTTAACTTGAATAGAATTAATATGAACATATACAGTAATCTCACCATGTGCACACATATACTTTATAGATGCTATATATATATATATATATACATACATATATGGAAATAGATATTGATATGTAGGTGTCTATATCTATTTCTACTTCACAAATATATGATTAGTGCTGTGTGATAGAGGAAATGAGAAAGGAAGGTTTATTCAAGCAAGAAATAAAATAATAGTGCATAATAACTTGGAATAATACCTTTCCTACATAAGTGATCACGCATAAAATCAATTTCCAAGTCCTGTCTTTCAAATCAGTCCCTATTTGTCATTTCCAGTGGCCACTACCTCAGGTCAAGTTACCTTTTATTTTGAACTGAGTGCAGCAGCACCATCCAAAGTGATCTTCCAGTCTTCACTTTAACCTCCCTCCCTCAAACTCCATAAACTGCAGCCGCGTTGGTTATTTGGCAGCTAATGGGATCATGCCACTAACAAATTTAAAAAAGTTCAGAGTTTCCTAATGATCCTCATGGTGAAAAACTTTCTGAATTATTATTGTTCGTGTTATTGTCATTATTGAAATGTTAGCTCTTTTATGTCTTAATTGTTGGTTGTACTTTCTCTGTTTCCTGTAATTTGAGAATCACTACCTCCCTGGTGGTTTGCAAAGGACTATCACATCCATCTAATTGCATGTGCCTGCTATCAACTATCTTCCTATACCATGCTGGGGCGGGGGGGGGGGGGCGGGTTTCATGAAGGAAGAAATGCTGCTGACAAATGCCATCAAAAATACATTTTTGGTTATCTTTAAAGATTTATCAAAATATCACCTCTTCAAAGAAGAATTCCCATCAGTTTATGACTCCCCAGCAAAAATTAAATATGCATTCCTCTGCAGCTCTGCAAAGTTTTATACCACCAAAATAATGCATTGTATTCTGCCTGATTTTATGTATATGTGTGCCCAAATAGTAATCAACTTAAGAGAAATGGGATTAATTTTTTATAGCCTCTTAAGATTAAGCTTAGTGGCTCTTGTAGTACAATGATGAAGATGTTTTTAACTTGAACTGAATTAATATGAATTTATACAGTCACTTCACCAGGTGCTCATATATATAT
>PVJI01011343.1:0-56458 GCA_004026765.1 Micronycteris hirsuta | reverse complement strand
CAGTCAGTGCTCCAAAGGAAGGGATGTAGATTCCAGCAGGTACAGAGAACTTCATGGAAGGAATCCTAATAGTCTGATCAGGCACGGTGATGTCTGGCAACTTGAAGTCTGCAATCTTTCCAGCCACCTCATTTAGATCCAAAGAAGCAGCACCCATGGGAATACTTTTTGGGTAGGTAAACTGGGGTATAGTTAATTCAGATTCAGGCACAGTTATCTCAAAAAATGGAGCTGAAGAGTCTTCTGGTTGAGAATACTTCGTTAACACATCAACTTCAGGGAATTTCACTGTGGGTAGCGCTGGTACTTTGAGGACAAATGGTGCAGTACTTAGCTTCTTGTAGATTTTTATTTCACTGAAGTCAAGTAGGTAGGATGGAACCTGAAGATTTGTAAACGGGACTTGGAACTTAGGTGTGACAAAAACTGAGTTCAGATTATTTAGTTTCAGCCCAGGAATAACAAATTTATCAGCCAGTTCTTTCACGGGGGCAGAGAAAATATAGCCCCTGGGGCTTTTGGTGTACACAAGGGCTGCTGAAGCACGGAGAGACTGTTTCCTGTCAGTGCTGGTGGTGACATCCAGCTTCATAAGTTCCCACAAGGTCTTCGCATAAACCGGTAGGGCAATATTGTTGAGGGACCGTAGGTGCCCTTCTAAGGAAAGTGCAGTGTCAAGGCGTGCCTCTAACTGGTCATTGGAAAGCTGTACATCATTCCGGAGAGACCCAGAGAGGACCTTGATCTCACTTTTCCAGCTAACCTTCTGGTTCTCAGTGTTCACATTTAGGGACATTTCCTGGCCAAGGTAATCAAGATCAAGGAAGTGACTGGGCTGACTTGCACTGACCTGAACGAGGGCTGCCATTTTCCACGGGGAGAGTTCCAGAGTGGCTTTGCCTGTGTGCTCTCCGGATGTTGAGAAGGGGCCCACTAGCTGTAAGTGGTTTTTGGTGTTGTGTTCCCAGATGGCATATATGCGTTGGAGAGTGGCTTCTCCAGCAAAACTTTCTTTTGCTTCAAGGTTCCAGATACCATCAACTTTGGAAGCCCCTTGTAGCTTCACTGAAGACCGGGTTCCCTTGGAATTTAAATAAGTGTTAACCTCACTGGCAATCATTCCTGAATATTCCTGTGAAAGGACTGAACCCTCGATATTTCCTTTGTGGGATGACTCAATGGAAAAGTAAGAAGTGAAGGTTTCTAAGCTGAGCTTGTGGTCAATGGTCCCTGTGGCAGTAGAGTCCAGCTTGGTGGAATTGAAATCATACTTTAATTCAATGGATGAAGAGACAGTAGGATTTGACTTGGGATTTCCATTAAGTTCTTGCTTGAAATCCATTTTCAAAATTGGACTTTGGACTTTGGCTGTTGTTGTCATTGAAGCTTCCATGGCCTTCTTGGTTAAGCTAATGGTGCTGCCATGCTTTCCTTCCACAAACTTGTTACTCAGAGACAAAGCTGTGGCTAACTTAAACCCCCGTTTCCTGGTCAAACTTGAGGTGCCCTCTAATTTGTGCTGCAGCGCATCAATGACGGAAGCAGTGGAAGTAAGCAAATGAGCAACGATATCTGATTGGTTGTAAAGTCTAACATTGGTATTCAGGGTGATGACACTTGATTTAAAGGAAAAATCATAGGTAATATTGCCCATGGCTGGAATGAAAATATTGCTTGGGGTATTCAACACTTTGATTTCTGGAAGAGAAAACTTAAGAAAATTCCTAGGGACAATAAGGACTGGCATATCTACGATTAATTTTCGTAAGAGCACATGGAAGCCAGAATCTGGGTCATTGACATTGGGGAGGACAGTCTCTTTTGGGATCATATCGCTGAACGGCAGCATCTCTGCTGTGAATGGAGATGCTTCAGCGCTAACTACGGGGGTCGTATATCCAGGAATCTGAAAGGTCATGGGTTGCTTGTTCAGAGATGCTTCAAGTTTGTACTTATCAAACCTAATTTTTACATTATTATAGAATCTGATAAAGAGATTTAAGGCCTTGCGCCTGACTTCCTCAAAATGCCTGTTGAAGGAATTGATGTTTTTATTGATAAACGCATACAACACATCCAAAGGAACTGGGATGGAATGTTTGTCTTTGTTTTTCTTATACTGAGCCTTCACACTTAAATCAAATGACTGCTGTGTTGTTTTCAAGAATTCTTTCAAACCGGTTTTTTCCCATATGGAGAAATTTTTCACATGGGGAATTGTGAGTCTTGTGTAAGGTAACGTCGTTTCAGGGATTGTTAAAGGATCGTTCAGGAAATCCAGGTTGGCTTCTCCAGTGACTCCTACATGGGTCTCAATGCTGTTCGCATTGTTGGCAGCAAAGAAGTTTTGATTGTATTTATACTGATTGAACCTGGCACTGGCTTGCCAACTTGCTTGCTGGGTGTTCGGACTCAGAAACAGTGCATAATTATTCAGGAAGTCTATTTTCCCTGTCAATTTTAATGGAAAACTAACTTTGAGGTTTCCTTCATTGCTGGTGGATGCAGAAATCTCCAAGGGCTGTGCTGAAAGGAAGAGAGAATTCTTCAAAGTTCCACTAACTTTTCCATGTAAATGAACATCATGGTTGCCAGTCACCTCAACCTTCCTCTCTTGAAGCTGGGCTGTGCCTTTCGCAGTGAGAACACTGTGGCCCACATGTGGGGATTCAACTTGTGACTGCATCTCCAATTGGTAAAGGTCGAGAAAGCTAGACTCATAATCCAAGGTTTGGTTTACTCTTAGGTGTTTGCTACTGATCCTATTAGACAATTCAAAGGACGTGAGGGGTCCTTTCATAGTGAAGCTACATCGTGATTCATGGGTTCCCTCATCTGAGAATGTGGGGCAGGCCCATTTCCAGGATCCCGTCCCAGAAGAAGTCCATTGTATGTGCCCAGCTTCAAACAGGGTTTTGATTTCATTGTGTAGATCGACCTGACTGGAGAAGTCCAGTTTGGGGATGCTCAGTTTGTGGAAGTACTTTGTGTTGCTGTCCAGGGTAAGCTGATCATTTATCTTGATGAGAACACCATTACTGAGTTCCACGGTATTTTTTCCCGTGTGTAAACCTGCCACCGTGTTTGATCTCCCCTCAACAGCATTTCCCAGAAACAGCACTTCGATCTTATGCTCTGTTTTCAGGTACTTGCTGGAGAAACTCACGGATTCCTTCAGAATGAGTGGATTGACCTCAGGGTATGAAAGTTGTGCATTTGCCTGAAAGTCAAATTTGAGAACTTCTAATTTGGAGTTTCCTTTGGCCGTGACGGAAGCCATAATCCCTGCCTTGTTCACTGAGGTCGTTACATTCTGAATGTCAGCGTTCGCGTCTAAGGTGAAAAGAGGAGACTGGATTTTCAGAATGCTATGGAGCTTGCCGAAAGCAGGCAGTGCGATTGTGTGTGAGATGTTGGGAAGCTGGAAGTCTGGTATGCGAAGGTCAGGAACTTGAAAATCTCTGAGGTCCAGGGTTGGGATTACAAATTCTGGAATTGTGATTTCTGGAACGTGGAAGTCTGGCAGAGCGACTCTAGCAAGAATGGTGTCCATCCCCTTCAGGTCCCTCAGGTACACTTCCAGAGCTGGCCACTGCAGCTCACTGTCCAGCACTCGGTCAATGACTTGGATGATCTTTGCTCTGATTTCTGCCAAATCAATTGTAAAGGAAGGAATGTGGAAGGTGTTGAGGACAGTAAACTCTGGTGTGGAAAACTTGAGTGGGATTTGTATATCTCCTAACTTTTTAAAGTTTATCTGAACAGATGGAATCTTTAAATCTGTCAGGGGGACTATGAAGTCCAGAGTCTGAAATGTGGCTTCCTGAAGGGCACGGAGACTGACTTCAAAGGCAGGCATGGTCCCAAACGTGGTCTGGATTTCAGGGACAGTGAACCCTTGTTCTACCAATGCTTTCAGGTGTTCAGCCCAGCCTTGGATAGAATACTGTTCTGCAAAGTCAGTAAGGTTTTTAGCAGCAAGACTCCACCAGTCAGAAATGGAAGTAACAACTGTGTTATAAACTTGGCCTACCAGCAACAGGTATTGCTGAACTGTCTGTTGAAAGTTCATTTGATCTATTTGGTCTCGGATGTCTTGTAGGACCTCTTGGAATTTAGCTTTCATGTAACTTAAAGATTTTGAATTTAAAGCCTCCTGTAACCAATCAATGAATAAGGTTATATCAGTGCCTTTTATATTTTCCAGGTGCTCTGAGACCATAGCATTGATGTCCTCTACAAACAGTTGTAGTGCCCTTGCTTTCTGTGGAAGTTCCAGGGCCTGGATCTCACCATTGATTCTCTGAGTCACCTCATGGATTTTGCTATTGGTTTTATCAACAAACTGGTGGTAATCAAATGATCTTAATTTCTTTATCAACATGTCAAGGAATCTGTTTACTTCTTCGATGAATTTTTTGAACGACAATGCTTTAAGTTGTGTGATTGCATCATCAATAAACCCGACCAGTTTCTCAAAGTGATCTTTTATCCCAACTTGTTGTAGGACATTGCTCAGCTGCTGAACAGTCTCCTTCACCTTATATTTGTGGGCCAACTGTACTGATTTATCCATTAACACCTGGATGTGTCGGTCTATTTCGTACATCTTAATTAACCTGTGAACCATAGCTCTAAAAGCATTGATTTTCTCAGTTACTTCATAATCCTCAAATAAATTTCTAACATAGTATTTGACATGCTTAATCATTTGCTTTATTTTTTGAAATGGAATTGCAGTTTTCAATTGATTTAAGAGCACTCTGATATTGATAGCTTCAACCTGTTGTTTTAATGTTTCTGCAAGGTGCTGGATGTCAACATTCTGAATCTGTGTCTTGAGCTGTTGCAACTTTTCTTGTACCTGGATTCTGATTTGATACTTAGTATCCACATTTTGAATCCAAGATGCTGTACTACTTCCAGCTTTGTTAAAATCAATTTTTTCAACAAACAAATACAGATCATGGATTGCTTTTACTAAATTTACACGAATATGATAATGTTCATCAAGAATTTTTAATTTTTCAATGATTTGATCAATAATCTTAGTAATAGCTGTCTTAAAATCATGCAAATCATAATTATCTTTAATATACTGATCAAATTGTATCACATATGCTTGTAGTTGAGATAGTTTTTCATTAAAATTGATTCGGGCATTGTCCAGTGCAATTTTGAGATCATTTTCTGTAATTCCATAATTTTCTGTGAAAGCAGCTAGTTTCTCCTTGGCACTTGAAACTCGTTTCTCCCAACTGACTTCACTCAGCTGGTCATTAACTTGCTGTGAGAGTTTGTCCAAGGTTGTTCTGTATTTCGTCACGAATTCATCAATATTGACACGTTTCAATTCTTTCTGTATGATTTCCAATGAAGTTATAATGATCATTCGACTCTTCTCATAATGTTCTGGCAGGAGGTTAAGGAATGGGAGGTTGATGGTGTGAACATCTTGGTTCTTATCGTATTTTACAGAGGCAACCATAGTGAACTCCTGGGGCTGGTCCATGGTGTCCCTCATCTCCAGAACATCAATTACGTTGACAGGATTCCTGAACAAGAAGGGCACTTCAATCGGGGAGTCCAGCACGGTGAGGTCAGCCAGGGCTCGTCCAGTGAGCTCCACACCGACATTGTCTTTGGTGTTGTAAGCGTCAAACTCATGACTGTATTCATTTTTGTTGAACTGGGTCTTGAGTCTCCAGGAGCCCGACTGCTCAGCTGGCGTGAGCAGGGCGCTGACTTTGTGATCAAGTGCAGTGCTGAGGTGCCTCCCGGACCTGAGGTGGTGACTCGCAGATCCTTTGTAGTCATGAGAGAATGTCAGGGCCAGAGGTTCTGCTTTCAGGAGGAATTTGCTGTACAGTTGCCCAGCGTGTTCTCCCCAGAGAACCAGCTTCCCGTTGCCATTCATATGCGCATCGACGGTCACAGTAAAAGGGGCCACCGCAGAGTGGAACACGTGGCTGAAATGCAGTGAGTCCGAATTGTAGTTTGTACTGATGTCCACGGCTGACGCCAGCCCGGCGAGGCTGGTGCTGAGCCGGTGGCTAAACTCTGTGTCCTGCACTTTTGCAACAGTGTCTGCTTTGTAGCTTGCGGACAAGTCTGCGTAGGAAATGGTGTAGATGTGTTTGATTTCGTGACTTTGGTAGGCTCCTTTTATGCTCCCACCCACGTTCAGCTTCAGGGGTTCTAGCCGTAGTTTCCCGTGGTTGGTCAGAGCCAGAGCACTGAATTTCAGTTCATTGTTTAAGGTCGTTGCAAGAGAATAGGGCTGCAGCTGTAATTTAAAAGTTTGCTTATAAAACTTGTCAGAGCTATAGATGTTGTCCAGCTTTGAAGAGCAGTCCAGCGAGAACCCCGCAATGTTCAGACTGTTCGTGTAGTCCAGCTTCATGTCGGCATAGGAGCCCATCATGTCGTTTGAAAGCTTAAGTCCCTCCTGGTTAATTTTGAAGTTGAAAATATTTTTGCTGTCGACACCCAGCATCATGGCCTGATAAACACTTCCCAGCGACACCTCTGTGAGGGTAGCTTTTCCATCGAGACTGAATTTTGCATTGTGTTCCCTGAAGCGGCCATTTGCTGTCACCTTCACAAATGCCCCAGACAGTCCCAGGGCTGCATTCAGCTCGTTCTCCAACATCAGGGGACTGTACTTCAAGCTGGTCGTTGCGCTGGTCGACATTCCATCTTGGGAAATCCTGAGTGTTGCTTTGTGAGCCCCAGTGTTACTTTTGTCGGTGCCCAAGACGTCAGCATTTACTTCAAGCCCGTGGGAATTCAGTGAGCCAGAAAGCAGGGTGAAGAACCTCAATGTCCTGTAATCAGCCTGGTACTCAGAACGCAGCAATGCATGTTGCTTAGAGAAGGTCAGGTCTACTTTGTTAGACGTGGTAAAGTCCTCATACTGCCCGTTGGTGTCAGATTTCAGAGTCAGCTCATAGTTCTCATATTTCAGGGAGGCAGTGTTTTTAATTGCGCCACCTTGCAGATCCGAGGTAGAGATGAGGGAGACAGTTCCATCTTCATAACTTCCTGTTATCTGGTTGGTGCCCTGGAGGTAGGTGGAGTTAAACTTCAGACTGGACTCTCCGCTGCGCTGGCCAGTGGTAGGATCCTTTCGATAAGACAGGCCATATACACCTTTAGCATAAATGGAAGAGACTCGGAACTGTCCATCAATCTTGACTTCCTTGATATACAAATGCTCTTTCTTTTTTGAGTCCAAATGTACTGAAGCAGACATCTGTGGTCCCCAGGCGCTAGCGGCGTTGAATGTTAGCAAACCTTTGGAGGCTGGATTGCTTCCCATCTTTTCTACGTGACTGAATTTGACATTCGAATCCAGGAATTTGTGGTGTAGAGATCCATCACATGATAATGTGAATGTATTCCTGTGGTCATAAGTTGTTTCTCCCGATCCTAAGCAAAAAATTAAATCACATGGGTTAAATTAGGCCATACATTTTCCAGAACAATCTCTATGTTGTAAGACTTTCAGTAAAAAAGCCCCATTGATCTGGGTCAATTGTGCCACTGTTTCCTCCGTCTATAACACGAGCATAAAATCTGATAGCAAAAGCCATTCCCACAGGAAGACCTCCCAACCACTACAGACCTTGCTGGGTTCCCCTATTAAGTGCTTCCTCTGTACCTTCTACTTGTACACAATATGCTATCACAGCACCTCTTACATTAAATTATAATCACCAGTTTACTGGTCCATTTTCTCTGTTACTGCCTAGTAGAATACTGGATATATTTAATAGATATTTCTATTGGTTGAATGAATGAATGAATGAATGAATAAATGAATGGGTTTCCGAGTAGCAGGAAAAATATCTGTAAGAAAGCCCAAGTCTTTTTCTCCCTGGAGAAGCCTATCCCATCAGAGCCTGCAGTAACTGAGCCCTATGAACCCTCTACCCGAGCATGGCTCACCTTGCACACTGTAGGACAGCAGGTCGACCACAGAGTCAGCCTTCATGTGGTACTGAGCCTGCAGGCTCAAGTGGTCTGTGCTGGTGTTGCCGCCGGTGTAGGAGGCGGACCAGTTGTACAAGTTACTGTAGACATTTGTGGAGAGGTCTAGTATACCCAAGTGAGGCACCCGCAGTTCATAAGCTGTGGGGATGGTAAAAGTGGGGACTTGGAACTCTTGAGATGGCAGGTGGAATCCCACAAATTGCAAGTTGATGACTGGTGTCCGAATAGTCTCCACCATCTTTAGATCTTTGGAGGATTTGCCACCAAAAGGCAAAGGAATCTCAATTTTCAAACTGTTCTTGTTCAAGGTGTATCTGGCCCGGCCATCACTGAAAGGAACAACAAAGACAGTGTCCCCATGGTCAGGTATCAAGAACTCAGAATTCTTGGCCATCTGACCTGCCAAGCAATGGCACATACACTCTGTTGCCTCGCTTTTCCTCACGCTGCTCCCTGTGCCCAAATCCCTCTGCTTTTACTTCCACCTATCAAGTACTCACATCCATTCGAAACCCTTCCAAGAGCCACTTCCTCATCAGTACCAACAAGTTGTAGTTAGTTGCTCTTGTTCTAATAGTGATACAGTCCCTTACACCTATCTCAAAGAGCATGTCATAATTCTGCTTATGTAATTAGAACTTATGTGCTCCTTTGTCTATGTCTACATGGTATCTTCCTGGGAGGAAGGGTTACAACTTGTCCAGTGTTTTCTTCTCACACTACCTAGTCTAGTATCTTGCCCATAGGGGACACTTGGTACATATGTGCTAAACTGAATTAAGCAACTTGACATGTGGAAAGAGCACAGGTGTGGGACAGGGTGGTAGCTTCCACTGATGGTGACACCACGTTAGCGAAGTCACCTCTCTGAGTCTCGGTGATGTTAGCTGTGCAGTGAGGGTAATAATGCCCTTCCTGCTGACCTCACGGAGCTTAATAGCAAAGGAGAAAAATAGCCAAACAAGTTTGCAGTCTTTTCAATACCATGCACATATCAAGGACTATTACAATAACTTATGAGGGTAAAATAGAATGGCAGAGTTTTAAATTTTGTAAGTAAATCAACTGCTCATTGCATTGCTCCAACAGTGACTGGATGGTGTCCATCCAGGATCCTGACATCCAGAAGAAGGATGCTGATCAGACCCTAGATGAGTCTAAGGTCCATGGTCCTATCTTGCCAGCACAGCGCAGGGAAGACTGCTGGTCAGAGGCACTATGGTAAGGGAAAAGGTTTCTGAGTGCTCTGAAGCTGCCGCCTTTCCCTCTTCTCTTCCACGGGCTTGCCCATGTGAGGGCTTCAGCAGACTTCTTTCCGTTCACACTTATGTGGTCTGTTAAACTTTGCTGCTCAGTCACAGACTGAGGAGAGGCCCCTGTGACACAGCCTACATGTTTTCTCAGCCCTGAAGATCATACAGAGAACATTCAATCTAAAAAAGTCAATTGTCTTTTTAGGTCATGCTCTGATTCTTTTTTTATTTTCATGAAATAAAGCAAAGCACTCTGTGTAGTTCTGCAAATACAAAAGTGGCCTGCATAGTTTGGAATCTGACTTCCCTGTAAGGATGAGGCTTTATTGCTAAAGTGAAATATTCTCTCGGAATGCTCCCTTCGTTCAGTGCTCGGTGACGGCTCAATGGCCCTCCGGAGCGCCACAGCAAACTTGTAGTCAAGAGTTCCACTGGGTATTCTTGGATTCTTTACAGTCAAACAATTGTGAGTATATTCTGATCCTGAACAAAGTGGGAATTCACTTATAACGGAGGAAAACGGAATGGCTTTCCAGTTTAGGTTGCAGTAAATAAACCATTTTAGGGTGAAAGTACTAGAATACTCAATTATTTCTTAGGTTCTTTTTGAATGGGCTGGCATTGATATTCTGACTCATGTTTAATAATGCAAAAATGCCACAGTGTGTATGCCACAGCTATTAACATCCTTAAAATGCTTAAATTATTTCCCTTAAAAATGTGAATTAGAGTCTCAATCATGCTAAGTAGAATCTTCCATTTACTATGTGTGGTTCAAAACATTTTTCTGATTTCTTTTTATACCTTTTCAAGAAGAGGTTTTCTGGGATGTGGAAGTTTGGCAATCCCATCTTCTGGAGGTTCAACTCTTTTAGGCCACTGAGGTAATCTTGCAAATTCTGGGCATAAGGAAAACTCACAGATGCCTTCTGAAGCCATGCGTTTGTTGCCTACAAAATACCAGAAAATTTTTAGAGCAACAGGCACAGATTAGGTGATAATCCATACTTGACAGATCAACCACTAAGCAGGATGATGCACCGAAAGGCAAAAATAAATCACAGAAAATTATGAATTTTTAATTGTCAATCATTGATTGCTTCCTGTATTTTATTAAAGGAGCGTATCATGTAGTCAGACTCCTAGCCAGTGTCCTGAAGCTCCTTTGATATCCAGTCACAGTAAACTCTTCCACTTAGTATTATATTCCCTTAGCTCTTACTGTACCCAATCTTTTGTAACTGTGTAACCATGCATGGAGGTTTCTTTTCTCCCCAGAAAGTCCCTGGGGGTAGTAAGCATGCCTTATCCATTTTCGGATCCCCTCCTTCACCTAACTCAGGGTTGGGTATATAATTAGCACTTCTAATCGTGTATTTGTTGACTGATTTGTACTTACAGCTACTAATTTGGAACCCATGTGCCGGAAAGTCATGTCTGTTTGAGGAACTCTGTGATCCAAGAGGCTGTTGGCATACATGTGCAAGCTTTTAGGATAATCAGAGAGATCCACGGGGAAATTGGAAGCTGCTTTTTTGGTATCCATGTTGGTGCCTGTGTTCCATTCAAGTTCAATCTTGTCTTCATCTGCAAACACACATGTGAAATAGTTGTCAGTAGTACCAGGTCAGCCCCTAACCAATGGCTCTCAACACTGCACTCAAGTACAGAGCGCTCTCGGAAGCGTTCCCCTGGGGAAGAGGCACCCACCATAACGCCAGGCCAGCTTCTGGGACATCGCGGAGCCATAAGCTGTAGCAGAGGAGTTCACTTGGAGGAGCAGTTTTGCGGGAGACCACTGGGCGAGGGTTTCAATTCTGGCTTCTGCTTGCAAACGGGGTATGGAAATGACACCTTTGATTTTGCCTTCTTCCTTCTTGTCACAGCTATGGAAAAGAAAATCAGTTGACAGCAATGCTTTGTCCCTCCCAAAGAGGTATGCAGGATTCTGGAGAAGTTCGACTTGTGGTGATGAAAATGAAATACATGGATGTCTCAGAGGAAATGAACGGAGATCACACTCGCCGACTTCTACAGTCAGCACAAACTCAGGGCTTTCCGGGGAGGTAGGGCAGAAAGAGGTTTTCAAAAACTGTTTGAAGGCTGCACTACCATTTACTGGCTCTATTACCTTGTCCAAATTATTTCACCCCTCTGAGCTACTGTCTCCTTATCGATAAAACAGGGAAACACATACCTACCTTGCAGTTTATTATGAGGCCTGAGATAATTTCTTTAAAGCACCCTCACAGAGTCTGATTAATAGTGAGTGCCCAGTGCATGGAAGAAAGACCTAACTGGACATGTGCAGAGGGTCAGAACACTGAGGAGTCTGTCTGCCCCTCGGGCCATAGACCAGGAATGCCCTAGTCTGGTCAGCTTCAAAGATAGGAAAGAGCCATGAGGACCAGCAGCTCAGGTCAGGTCACCCTGAGCCTTCTGTACCTTATCTGGCCGGTGAGGGTGACCTCCGTGATTTTCTTGTTCTGAATGTCCAGAGTGAGTTTGTAAGATGTTTCTTCCTTAGCAGATTCATCACTAACTCTGAGGATTGTCCCAAGGTCAACGTCAAAATCTGGAATTTGCATTTCACTGGTCAAAGTTGTAGTCTGCCGGTTATATCTGAATGTCATAGAGGCCTCGGTCTGTTTTACACCTGAAAGAATGTACAAGGCAATCAAAATGTGTATTCAGAAGCTCTGTTTAGGAAGAGGAGAGAAGAAAAGGCAGAGAAACCCCAACTACTCCATGGGCTTGAATGAGGACCCTGCAGGATTTTACCCTCATATTTTAAGTCAGTGATGCTCATGTATTTCTTTGTTCAATCTGCAAATATTTGCTGATTGCCTCTCATGTGCTAGGCACTGTGCTCGGCATCGGGGACCCCTGCCCTCACAGAGATTACATCCTAGGGGGGAGTCCAGACAATAAACAAGTAAGTTATTTATGTCACCTGGTCAATGATGTTATATAGAAACTACAACTGGATAAGACAATAAAGCTAGAAAGGGATAAAAAGGTGCTATTTCCCGTGTGGTGATCAGAGAAGCCCTCCGCGGTAAGGGGATATTTGGGCAGGGACTCGAAAGAGGAGAAGGGCTGAGCCATGTTGCCTTCTGGGGGGAGAACATTCCAGGCCAAGGGAATAGGAAATACGAAGGGCCTGCTGTGGAAAACACTCGGTGCATTCTGGGGACAGTAAGGGCTCGAGGGCCTTCTGTGTCAGGCAGATGTGACATCTCTATATGACTCTCCTCCGATGACACCCTTCCTGGTTTCTTGCCCCTCCCCCACACCCTGCCTCATCCTTCCCAGACTCCTCCTTTCTTTCCGACAAGGACCCCGTGTTTCCTCCAATCCCCAGGTTTACCTATTTTATGTCTTCCGTAACTTTGTCACATGACATGTTTTTTCAGCACGCACCCTGCAGATTTCTCCTGTGGATTTGTTTTCCTAGTTTAATTTGGAAACACGCTATTCCTACCTATGAAACCTTTCAAAGTGAACATCTAAGTTTGTCCCATCCCCGAAAACCCACTCCTCCAATGGCCTTTCCCATCTCAGTGAATGGCACCTCCATTTTTCAGTTGCAAGGGCTGAAAAACGTAGTTGTCCTGATTCCTTTTTTCCTTACACTCAACACCCACTGCATCCGCACACATCATCAGCCTAATCTTCCAACTATGGCCAGAGTCCAGTCATTTCGCAGCTGTCCTCAGCCACCATGCTAATCCACTCCCACTCCCCAAACTTTGGCTTGGATTAATGCCATACTTACATACTAATCTTTCTGTCTTTGTCCTCCTCAAGTCTTTCTTTGAAATAAACATAAATCAGATTGTGAAAACCTTCTGGTGGCTTTTTATTGCATGTAGTAACAGCCAATGTCCTTACCAAAACCCACGAGCCTATCCTTCTTCCACATCACCCTATCTTTCTGACCTCATCTCCTCCTCTCTCTCTCTGTTTCAGCCATACCGGCTTCCCTTCTTTTCCTTAAACATCACACACCTACCTCAGGGCCTTTGCACCTGCTGGCTCCTCAGCCTGTAAAGCTCTTTTCATGTGGCTCATCCCATGACCTCCTTCAAGTCTCTCTTTTCTGCGCCCTTCGGCAGTGAGACTTGACTCTCCCTCCTCCTGCCTCCTCCCTCCACTCCCAGCATTCTCTGCACTCCTCTATGTCCCCTTTTTCTCCACAGCACCAGTCTGACATTCTAAATAGTTACTTGTTTGGTTGTTCACTGCAAACTCCACAAGTGCAGAGATTATCTCCACTGTTTACCGTTCTAGCCTCTGCCTGTAGAACAGGCCTGACACGGATCAGGCACGCAGTACCCATTCGTTATACACATGACCTTAAAGATGTTCTCCTCGTGAGCTCTGGACCTGCGGCGGAAGGCAGAGACGGAAGAGCCCATTTATGGGTACCTACCTTCTGCCTGAATTAGAAACTTCAGCGAGTCCACCCAGGCTTCGCCCTCTTCCTGGAGATTGTAGGTTGCACTGGCTGAATACTGCTTGACCTCTCCCGTGGGCTTCAGTTCTACTTCATACCTAGAGATGCTACAATGCATGTGGTGAGTGATGTTAGAGCTTTCCATGATGTTGAGGATGCCAACAAAGCAGCTCAGCCCCAATAGCAACAAAAACATGGTTCTTATTTTAACATTGACTCTTCTCCTTAACTGATGATGACCTTTTCCATCCCTTTCAAGGCCTTCCAAGAGGCCAAGGCAAGGGCAGAGCCCACTATTCCCAGGGTTCCTGGACAAGCAGAGCAGAAGTTGCTGGTTGTGTCAGCAAAGCTGAGAACAAGCACTGGAAGTGGGGGATGGGACATTGAAGACAAGTTGCTTTTACGCAGGGCAAGGGATTTGAACATCTGTGGGCTCTAGGGAAGGCCTCCCCCATGTGCCTGGAGGCTCAGAAACACAGACACTGAATTGGAAGCAAATTGGAGTCTGCTGTGCTCCCCTTATCAAATGCATATGGGAGAAAGAAGGGGCACCGGCTACGAAGAGATGCTTTTAAAGGAGTGGTTCTCATGCGCAGTGGGTGCAGGCCCCTTGAGGAGTGTGAGAGAATTACTTTGGGTATTTATTTTTGGACCTAGGACCCCCCTCAGTGGTCAGGACCCCTCACCTTTCACCACCACCACTCCCCTCCCACGCATGGAGGAGACCAGTCCTAGACTCAAAGTTTAGGCAGGAATCTATGTACCCTTAAGGTGTGTTGGGTGGAGGACCACTGTTTTAAATAATTAAAAGATGGTGCAAACTCCTGAGGCTGGTGACACGGGCCTACAATGCAGCACTTTTTCCCTTTGTCCCATTAGGTGGAAGGTAATGAGACGCTGGGCGGGACTTGGAGCGGGGCTGACCTGGTGTCTCCGATCAGAGGATAGTAGGAACTGGTGCTGGAGTAAGCACTCGTGGTGCAATAGTTCAGACCAGTAATGAAAGGCTTGCAAATTGACTGGGACTCCCCGTTCTCCACTAGAGATGGAATCGCTTGCGTTTTGGTGGTAGAGACCAAGTGCAATGTGTTGCTAGTGGAGAAAGAAAAATCCCGAGTTATTTTGAAGTCATGAATCAAAATGAACATCACTGATTCTTGTAGCACAAATGCCCTTTTCTCCTGCCCTCTATCTCCCCTCTGTCCACACCCACCTCAAAGTCTTTGATTTGTGCAGACACGAATCATACTAAAACACTGACGAGGCTAACCACCACAGTGACTATGTTTCAGACACTGCACTGAGTTCTGTACCTTTGTTACCTATAATCCCCACAACAGGAGGCAGTAGGGGCCTCCTTTACACAGGACACAGGCTCAGCGGTGTAAAGTAACCGTCTCCGGGACCTGACCTCAGGTGTGTTCCTTCCTTCCTATGATGCAGGGCAACAGGGGCCGTCTCCTTTCATCTGAAATCCCTTAGTCTCTCCTGGCTTCTTTCCACCAGCATTAAACACACTGAGTGTCCTCTCCCATTCTACACGTGCGTGCACACACACACACACACACACACACTCTCTCTCTCTCTTTCCCTTCTACTCCCTCGTTTCCCCCACCATCAAGAAACTTGTCTGTCTTGGCAGTCTCCACTTTCTTTTAACACCCTTCTCCCCGAACTTCCACCTGACTGCCACTCCCATTGGGCTCCTGGAACTACTTTCATCAGCATCTCCGATCGCCTTCTTGCTCCCAACTCCAATGGGAATTTTTAGGTTTCATCTTCCTTGATCTCTTGGAGAGTTGCTCACTTATGGCCAGATTGAGACCTTAGAGTCCATAACCTATGAAACGATTATGGTATCCTTCTCCCAAGTGTGTGCTTAAAAAAGTAGTCAGTATAGGAAAGTTCAACAGTGTCTTGGTATCACCCAGGTATGCTTTCTTTGATTGATCATGCTTTTTCCTCGGTATTGTTTCTTCACTTTAGAGGTGCCCTAAGACGCAGCTAGCTATGCTGGTGGGCGGCAGCTTTAAGTGCCAGATCCACCTCTGTGGCCACTCCCAGGCTTCAGGGACCCTTCACAGCCGTGGCTCTCCTTCTGTGTCTCTGGTAACTCCTTCTCACTCTCTGCTGTGCATCCTCTCCCCCTTCACATGCTTATATTTTCCACATTCCTGTTCTAGTTCCTCATGTTTTACTCTACACCAATCGCTGTTTGACTTCAACGACCTCTCTATGCCAACTCCCAAATCTGAATTTGTAGCTCAAACCTTCTTACTGCACTCAGACCCATTGGCCCAGCTGTCACCTGGATATTCTAACCGGTTCCAACGCAATATATCCAAACCTGAATTCATCATCTTCCTTCACACCAGCCTCTCTCCCTCATGAGTCCCTTTCTCAATGAATGGCACCCCTCACTCCCCTTTCCTTCTTCTTTGGCCTCACCCCACCCACATCCAGTCAATCACCAAGTACTCACGTTTCTAAGACTTTCTAGAGTTGGCTCACTCCTTTCTACACCCAGCAGGCCACTGGCATCTCTCGCCCATGTATGATTGTGATAGACTTCTGACTGGTGTCCCTGTCTCTGGTCATGCCTCCTGCCCACCCATATTCCACTCTGGAGTCAGAGCACATCTTCTAAAACACCAGGTTATTTTATTTATGTTCCCATTTTAAACTCCTTTGCCTTCAGAAGAGGCCAAACTCCTAAAGATGGTTCAAAAGACCAACCCTTGCCAGCCTCTCCTGTCATCTCTCATTCTGTTCTCTGGGCACATTGTTATACTGAATTTGTTGTAGCTCTTGAACCATATTCTTTTTTTCCCCAGGCTACCACACATGCTTTTCTGTTGGCGTGGGGACACTCATTCCGTTCTGTTTTGTCTGAATAATTCTGACAGAACTTCGGATATTGGCTCAAGTATGACTTTCTTCAGGAAGCTTTCCTGAACTACTGCAGGCTCCACACTATAGAACTTCATGGCTCTCTAATGCACCCCTAACTTAGCCTGCACTTTACAGTTAGTGTTTGCTTCCTCACATGCCCTTCCCAGATACTGGAAGCTCTCTCATTCAACATGCTTGGTCTGTGGGAGGCAATTCAACACTATTTTTACTATTTTTGAATCAACAAATTCATGTGCCCCGATACAGAAACTACGGTAAATCACTATTTGAGATCACTGAAAATAAAGCTCTTCATCTGAGGCTCTCTACCCCATAACCAGGAGATAAGGACTTCCATGCTGTATCTACTGTGCTAGATACCACCAATCAGTGTGTCCTTTGGTATTGTTTTCTGGGAAAGGTGTTCATTTCCTCAGCATGATTTCTCTAGAGCTAATGCTTTTTTCATTCTCAAAACAATGAACAAATAAAAAACAGAAAACCATAACCTAATAACAACTACGTAACCTAGATCTTAAGTCTCCATTTAGTAAAATGTGGAAAGTCAGGAAACTTATCATTATTTAGTGAATGTAGGCTAAAACTAGGAAATCCAGCACCTCGTCTCCCTCTGTCACACTGGACCCACTAAAGCCAGAATGATCACAATTAGCTGTCTCGCCTGGTCAAGTCCTGCAGATACAGTCTCAATTCTCCTGCACACTGGCCAGTCAGATCCAATGGAAAGAATCACCTGATGCTGAACAGCTTGACTGGCCTCTTTGGAGCTTCGATGATGAACTTCAGCTGCCCAGCACCTAGGACAGCTCGTGCCGTCAGGCCTGTCTCGTGGAAGATGTTGACGTTCATCTGGACACTGCTCCTAGCAAAGTGTGGAATGACGATGCCCATACTTGTCACCAACTCCACAGACACAGAGGGCTTTGCCACCAGTTCCGCCTGCATTCTCTGTGAGTCAGAAAATGACCTATTCAGCTGTATTAAATAACTTAGTCCTCTGCAGTCAAATCAATCACCTTTCCCATGCCTGGGCAAACATCTCTGGATGGCTCACACCTCAGGAAACATGACTGTGATTTGTTTGAAGGGAGAAAAGCCAAGTTCTCAGTTTTCCAGGGCCAGACAACACTGATATCCAGGACTAGGAAGTGCCCAAGTTAACTTTAAGCATAAGATAAAAAACCAACAGGAATCTGCATGTATTGAGAGAATAGCTAGGTTCTCATGTGACTGCCATGCCCCATGGGAGCTAGCAAGGTGGAGCATCCTAATGGATCCCTAAAGTTTTTCATTGAAATTAATAAGGTGATTACATTGATGAGGCACTTCACCTTGAGCTGGAAACACATATGAAAATGGCACAAGATACCCGCCCTGGAAGAAAAGAACAACTGGAGGAATCAGAAGGGAAACAGAGTCTTACTTTGCCTTTTTCCAGTTTCATCCCGGCCTTCATTCCAGGAGTGATTACTCCAGAGGAGGACACTTGCAGTGGTAAGCCAAGGCCAGTGGGGAGTTCAAAGGCATTGTCCATGAAGATGTAGTGAAGAAACAAGTCGCTCGTTGAACCTCTCTTTATGACCTCTGCAATCTGTAGATCCAACAGGGGGGAGTCAGGGAACCTGAGCCTCCTCGCTGTGGGCTTTGTGGGACGCCTCTCCCCACACATCAGACAACAGTTCTTCCTCTTCACCCAGGAAAAGGAAAGCTAGCATGTTTTGATTAGCTGAATAGTTTAACAAGTAAAGATAAATTATTATTTTAAAGATTTTATTTATTCATGTTTAGAGAGAGGGGACTGGAGGGAGAAAGAAAGGGAGAGAAACATTGATGTGTGAGAGAAACATCGATCTATTGCCTCTAGCACACCCCCAACTGGGGACCTGGCTCACGACCCAGGCATGTGCCCTGACCAGTAATCAAACCCGTGACTTTTTTGGTTTGTAGGATGATGCTCAACCCACTGAGTCACACCAGTCAGGGCAAGATGAATGCTTATTGATTTCAAAACATTGGGATATAAAATATTGCCCTGGATAGATATCATATCGTTTTCCACTGGTGATTCAGAAGGCTTTTAAGAATATTGCTGGGCCTCAGAGCTTTAGGAAGTCTCATTGCTCAGCATGGCTTCATTCTGGATTTTTGGAGCCTAAATGTAAATGAGGGTTTATTTGAAGTACAATATATTACGGTAAAACCAATTTCTTGAAGCCAACAACTTATTGAGATGATATACACATTAAGTATGCATTGCTTTTGTTTTTTAAGACATGCCTAGAAAATACTTGAGATTAGTTTTCTTAAAGCAAACATTTTTATTTATTAAATTCAGGGGAGTAAATTTCCATACTTTCTCCCTTCTTAGCAAATTAATAATAACAAAAACTATAGCTTATAATTTGATAACAGATTACAGTTAGCCAAATATGTTCTTTCAAAGTCATTGCATCATTTCAGTATTAAAAAAAACCTGTAGCACAGGTAGAGAGAGATACTCAGCATTGTTTTCCAGATGAACAAATGAATGCTCTTCAAAGATACATCTAAGAGTATGAATAGCTTAATTTCTAAATGTTACCAATTCCTTGTGATCTAAGAATCTTCTTCACTAAAATTCAAGGCAAACCTGTCTCTTTCTTTTTTAAATCCTCACCTGAGGCTATATTTTATTGATTTTGGGTGGGGGAAAGAGAGAGAGAAAGACAAGAGAGAAACATCAATCAGTTGCTTCCTGCATGTACCCTGACCAGGCATTGAACCCACAACCTGGGCACATGCCCTGACCAGGATTGAACCCACAACCTTTTGGGATGATGCTCCAGCCAATTGAGCCACCCAGCCAGGGCCAAACCAGTCTCTTTGAAGGAAGTATGAGCACTTTTGCTGGTTTGTGTGGCCAGAATCTTAAGGGAATCTGAGAGATCTAAAAGGAGCCCAGGCAGAACTCACCGCCTGTGACAGGGCCTGGCCCACTTACCATCTGGGGGATCCCCGTCAGAGTGCGGACACCGTTCAGGAGCAGCCTTCCCAGGAGCTGGAGGTCGTGGAGCCTGACAAAGCCAAGCTCCTCTCCTAAGATGCGGAGGTAGGCTCTGGCTTCTGGGAATTCTTTGGATTTCAAATCTTTGAACAGCTTCTCAACGCTGAGCATGATTCCTTTGACCAGGTCCTGGGAATTAACCAACAAAAGACCTTGAGATGTCAGCACTGACAAACACCTTTAGGTTTTGATGTGGGGCCTGTCTGCGGCAGCTGCAATGGACCCAAACAGAAACACTCAGAGTGGGGATACAGGGCAGACACTGAAATCGGGCTCTCACCTCTTATATGAAAGATAAATAGCTTCTCCAAATCGAGATGAAATGACTGAGGTCTTGTCAGGGACAATGGCGTTCCACACTATTTGTAACTTAAATAATGTATGCATAGATGGGGAATCTCTGCTCCCCAGGAAGACAGAGTCCCTAGGCCCCCACAAGATGAGAATATCCTCTATCCCCCACCCCTCCCCTGCTTCCACCCTCTCTCCTTTGAGTAGGGAAGAATATAGGGGTTTCTTGGGAAAACTGGCTGTCAAATAAATTGGCCAAAAGCTTGAAAACACCTGATGCTAGACAAGTTCTTCTTAGTGATAAGAAAAATTCCATTGACTGATGCTTAGTCATTGAGAGAGAAAAGAGTGAACGACAGACCCAGAATAGATCAATGTCCCTCAGCCGCAAGTAGAGGTAAGTAAATTAGAAGAAGGAGGTAGGGCCACTTGTGAGCATCTAGAGGTAAATTATCACCTTGCTTCTGAAACTGAAATGCGTGTGCAAGTCACCTGGGGATCTCGTTGAAGTGCAGGTTTGGATCCAATAGATCCCACTGGACTTGAGAACCTGCATTTCTTTAAAGCTCTGCTTTGACACCAATGACTAGACCACACTCTGGGTAGCAAAAATTAAGGACTGAGAAGCTCCATATTACACTATCTATTTTCTACTCCTTCAGTGGGGGCTTACGCTAGCTTCAAAGTGAATTTTGCTTTCATTAGCTAATGCACTGATGTGGGTGACACACAAAGAAAGGAGTTAAAATAATGAAGATATGAATTTAAAAATTATAATAGTATCTGCTTATTGAACAATCAGTACCAGAGTCAGGCATTCTGCTTAAAGGTTTACATACTTTATTTCATTTAGTCTTTAAATAACCTTGTGAGGTATGGGTTATTATTAGCACTCCGGGGATGCATAAACAGATAGACATAATATCAAGCAGCATGCCCAGGGTTGCACAGCTTGAAGACAGTGAGGGTAAAGTCCAAACCTATGCCCTAGAGTTCACACTTTTAGTCGTTATGCTAGAGTGCCTCCAAAGAGTCTGGTTCCTGGGCACACTGCGTCTCCAGGAACCCCATAGCTGTAGAGGATACTGGCTTTTACTTTCATAGGACCAATTAATAAAAGCCATAGTTGTCACTTAAGTTAAATAGTTCCTTGATTACTTCCAGGCTTAGATAAGAATATTTTTGTACTGAGACCCAAAGCTTTCCTTGAGATGACACTTAACGAAAACATACCTGCTCATGTTTATCATCTTTGCTGTAGCCAAAGTGGTCCACCAAGACCTGGGAGACGTGATCAGGAACTTGACCATCAACCCAGTACAAAGCCTTGTTGACGCTGTCTGGGAAAAATCCTTTCTTCCCAAAGAAGGCTTCCAATGTTGGTTCAAACCCTTTTCCTTCCAAACCAAGCTGAGAATGAAAATCAGGCAAGAAATGCTATCAGGTTTCTTTGCTGTATGTCAACCTCCTATCCCCCTCTTTATGTGCATTTAATTGAAGTATTTGATGAATACTATAAGACAGGAACTGAGCTTGGCACTCCACAGGAGCTGCATTATTTAAATCTTAGTAGAATCTTGAAAGGCAGAACTTATTATTTGCCTTTTCTCCCCCCCAGAAAGGCAGCTAAGGTTTAGAGAGGACAAATAATTAAACCAAAGATTCAGAGTTGGGAGTGGACTTGGGGTTTGAACCAGTTCTGTCTGAGTGCATACACCATGCACTTCCTTGTACTTTGGGTCTAAGGGCTTTTATGAAACATCTGCATTTCCATTCATGAGAAGAAGTCATGCTTCAGGTGACCCCCTAGCAGGGAGGAAGGGAGGCGGGAAGAAAAAGCCCTTGAAGGGATGGTATGGAACCACAGCCTGGTGATTCTTGTCCCTCCTCCACCTGGCTCATGCGTCTCTTGACTTTTTATTTATGGTGTAGAACAGAATGGACTAGAAAACATAAGACTCTTCTTCAGTCTTGCACTTACCTCAAAGAGGTCAACTGAAGCAAATCCAAAGACCGTAAGAGTAGTTTTCAGCATGCTTTCTTTAGGCAGGTAATTATTTGGATCAAATATAAGATTGCCTTCAATTTTGGCTGAGACTGGGTCGAGTGATGGGAGAGAAACAGATTTGGAAAACTGGTAGTTCCGGGAAAATGCTCTGAAGTCCATGAGAGTTGGAAGCTGAGAGTTTTCCAGAGCTCCTTTCACTAACTCTTTCAAACTGGAAGAAAAGAAGGATGATATTTTGAGCCAACACATCATGTAACTTTATGCTTTGCCCTCTCTCCCCAAGTAAAGATGGACTTCCAGGTGCTACCAAATTCATGAATCTACCCCAAGAGTTTGGCTCAGGTTTGTTGTCCTTTTGCACCACTGTTTGTTCCAGAAGAAAGAATGCTCTGTAAAGGGCAGGCAGGGACTAAACCCCAATTGAGGTTTGGAATTTCAGCCCTTTGTAACAGGTGGGGGAAATTATTCTTACTTACTCCTGGACATACAATTCTTCCGAGTTTAAGATGTTGGCAATGTGGGAAGCCACAAAGTTCTTCACTTGCTGATTCTGTTCCTCTGGGAGAAGTTGGGTGATTTTGCTAATATCTGACTGAGAAGGGTCCCTCATCAGCATGAGATAGGCAGCCAGTCGCTTATCCCCTGGAGCAGCAGCATCCAGGAAAGTCTGAAGAAGGACTTCCCGGACCTGTAGCCAAAAGAGGAGACCGTTATCACTGTCCTTGGGTCAGAGAACAAGCCTTGCAAATAATTGGCATGGTTGCAAGCAATTTATTATGTGTAAGCTGAATCTCTAATAATTCTTCAAATGATGGTATTGCATCTTCTTGCTAGTGTTCCCCAGAACAATGAGCTTGAGGAAAGGTTCCCGGAAGACTCTTATCAAATGCATGTCAAGTTCAATTTCATTAAAATATACAAGCTATGGCCAAGTTATGACTTGTTGGAAACCTGCCACTAACTGAAAGTGAAGTTGTTTTCCCGTAAATTATTTCAATATGAGGTTAAAGGTGGAAAGGGATAGTGAGAGTCGGGGCTAATAAATAAAGTCGTGTCCAGACATATGGAGCTATTGCTACCTAAGGTGGGGGCAGGTTGACCATGCAAGATTGGGGAGATTGGGGAAAATCAGGCCTGTTTTCCTAAGATAAGAGTGGGAGCAATGGCAGATCTGGTAGGAGGATAGCATGTAGCAAAAATCTCAATTTCTGCATTCTGGAGCAGCATCAAGGTCAACTATTTCTCTCAGGTTCACACACTGCTGGGCAGTCAGGTCAATAGGCTGGCTGAGAATTTGCAATTAGTAAACAGTAGAATACAGGCCCTAGAAAGACCAGGTTAAGAATCTTGTTCCACATCCTGTCGATCTGGATCATTTTCCCTTGCAGCCCTCCTCTGTGGACTTCACCTCATCTTTATTTTTCATTTTCCGCAGGGCCTGGATGGCAGCCTTCTGAATCAGCAGTGACGGCTCTGTACTTCTGACACATTTCAAGAGGGCAGATGTGAGTCTGGGGCTGAGCTGCTCCATGGTTCCACCAATATTTCCAATGACCTGCATTGAAAAGCAGCGAGAGGGAATCAGGATGCAGAAGGAGAAGGAAGGGGTGTCCAGGAGAAGGGCTTCTGAAACAGGCAGATTGTACAAAAGACAAAAGTACCCTCAGAATCAAGTAGGTGTGCTCTTCGCTGCCAGTGCAGTCCTCGCGGATCTGCTCTAACAGGTAATCTGCGATGCCCAGCAGGTCTTGCGTCGCGGTAGGGTGTGTCTCGTGATAGCTGCAGAATAAGAGTTAGGACTCAGTAAGCATGGCTAGGTTTATCTGAAAATCTGAACTTGTGTTTGCTGATTCCGTATTTCAGATCATTACTTTTAAAAAGATCAGGAGAAAAACAGAAGAGTGAGCAGCAGAGCCTGAAAGTAGAGGAAGGGGTACAATCTTAATACAGAGATGCAAGGTCTTCCTCAGTTCCTGTGAGGAGAACCAGGGTCAGACTCACCTGTTGATCACGTGACTCAGAGCATAGAAGGTAGCCCGGCTCTGCTGCTCCTTCGCCGTGTTAAAGATCTCCTGCAGCCGCTGGGCCGAGGGCTCTGGCATCAGGGCCACCAGGTAGGTCACAATATCTATCAACAGTGGGCTGGCTTTCTCACTTTTCAGCCACTGGAGGATGTAGGTGTAACACTGGGGCTGTCCACACTGAATCAAGGCTTGTAGAGTGATGGGGCTGTGGGGGAAAGTGCCGAGAGTCACACAGGTTGCCTTCAAGGCAGCCAGTCTCCTTAGCCCGCAGTGCTCCCTCTGCCTTTATTTCCCTTACTCACTGTCCAAATCCAACCATATTTCAAAACCCAACTCAGATCCCCAGAACCATTTTCCAGAGAGCCAGGAAGTTCTCCCTCTGAGCATTCTCTACAGGAGAGGCATCATGGAGACAAGTCTGAAGGAGGACCCCTGGTCTTATCACCGAAAGAGCACTGTTATCCCTGTCCTTTGGACAGGACACAACATGCTGGGCAAACATCGGCCTGGTTTCCTTTCCATCCTCACTTTCCTCTCTGCCCTTCACCGCACTGAGAGCCACGGCCTTGAAGTATACCGAAATCCCAGTTTAATTTCGTTTGCCTGAGTTCCCTTTCTACTAGCCTGGAGGCTTCCAACAGGCTCAGACTTGGTCTCTCAAACCTTCCAGGGTAACTGAATCAGAAGGTGGCAAACAGCTACATCTTATTTTATCACACCAATACACATCTGCCTTGGATGCCACATGTGTACCTGTGTGGTTCCTATGGAACTCTAGGCACCTTAGCTGATATTTCTCCATCCGGCAAACAAGAACTGATCGACTCGTTGACTCTCTGGGCTGATATTTCAACAGTCCCTGAGATTGCCTGTTTGGCCAGGGTTCAGCAGTGACCACAGGTTTGTAACCTCTGGAAGACTGAGCTGCAGCCAGTAAAGAAATACCTGGACACCTCGACCAGCTTGGGCAGGAGGGATGCGACTGCTGCACTGTCGAGGCCTCGCAGCTCAGTGACCAGTTTATTGAAGAGGTTAGCTCTCTGGGCGTTCTGCTCGGAGACGTGCAGCTTTTGGAGCTCCTGGAGGGTCTTGACCATGGCCTCGGCCTGCTGGGGTGGTGCCGTGGATTTGGTGCTCTCAAAGGCGAGAGCTGCCTCCTCGGACCCTGCAAGGAGGAACGTGTCAAAGGTATTCCTGCTTACTTCTTCATCTCAACCCCATCTTGGTCTACTGGAAACTGGAAGTCAGCAGGGGATCAGCAAAGGGGAAAAGAAAAGAAGTCTATCCTGTACGCCATGCCTAGTAGGTATCTGGCTCTGTGTGAGGTATGTGACTCCAGTCTTTTCGCTGACTCATCTTGCTAGCCCTGTGGGTGAGCATTATTCCTCAATTTAAATATAAGGGATCTAAGACTCAGATTTGTGCAACTCGCCTTGTCCAAGGCCTCTCTGAGTATAGGAGGCAAAGCTGGAATTGAACCCAGGCTTGTTTGAATCTGGTTATACAATTACCTTGTTGCCCAAAAGAACCTGTGAGATGGGGCTGCTGCAGATATGGCTACTGCCGAGGCTCGCCCATGATTTCTTCCAGTTGAATCTAATAGCAGCGTGTGGGGGAGGGGAAGACCCTTTTGTGTTCCCTCCACTACCCTGCTCTGACCTGCTAGGGAAGAGGGTTAATTCACCATGAAAGTGTGGTGTATGGGAAAGAGTACTAGCTTGTATCAGACCTAGGGGCTCGTTGTGTGCCACCTCTAATCTTCTATGACATCGAATACATCACTAAGCCTCTCTGTGTGCCATTTTCCCTTCTGTAGAATGAATATAAAAGCATACATTATTGCCACCTGACATCACAGGTTGCTGAGAACAATGAGGTAATGCATAAGACAGATTTAAGCACAAGACAAATGAAGGGCTAGAATCGGGCTTGCGATCTCTGAAGTCCCTTCCAGCTCTAAAGACTGATTTCCATCCCCAAAGGCCCTCTGCCACTTGCCCGAGGGAGTACAAGTTGTCAGATCTACAAATGGTAGACTTAGGAGGCCAGTACCCTATTTACAAAACCCTAGGTAGCTTTGGGAAACTTCTCCTTTCCTGGATGCCATTGTCATTTGACATACTGATAGGAACATGCTTTCTCTTTAGAGTAGCCCACAGCCAGAACACCGGAGCCCACTTAACTGATCAGTCAGCAGAGTTTTCACGGGGCCCAGCAAGGGGCCCAGCCATGCCACATGGACCATGCAGGGCGGGTCCTCAGCCCTGGCAAACACGTGGGTGCAAAGTCTCTTACCTTCATCAAAGAAGCGGCTGTTGATCTTAGGTGTGTCTTCAAGTTTCAAAGTCTGTGTAACCTGGGCCATCATCCCATACTTGTTCCTGGAAATAAAGGAAGGCCATCAGGTAACAAAGGATGGCCAGCTCCCCAGAGCAACTTTCCATGTTGAATGTTTCCCTCGTCTCCACTTCTACGCAAATCCTGCCCACCTTTCAAACCGTGGTTAAATCCAGACATCCTGACCCCCCTAATAAACAGGACCCACTTCCTCCTGATCACACTCGCTGTCCTCCCATCGAAGGACACGTGTGCCTTACACTGTCATCCAGCCTGGAGGGTCTAGGGGTAAGGGTCTAACTCTATGCCTTGAAATCCTTTTGTATCTCCCACCACACGGTGCCGAGAATATAATGGTTATTCAATAAACATTAGTTGATTGATCAATTTTCAAAACAGATTTGGACACATAGGTCTCCAGTCCAAATTCCAAATCCTCCACAAAGCCTGGTTCTGGCCAGGGCAGCTGGCCATGATCTTGGCTTTCTGTGACCTATAACCCTTAGAGTCTGGGTCTCAAATACCTTTTGTTGGTCTCAAAGTGTTTTGTATGTCTAAGATTTTCCTAACAAATCATCTGTTAGCTTGAAAAGGGGGACGGGGATGGGCTCTGCTTTGTACCTCATCACATCCTAGCCTAGAACAGGGCAGCTGAGAAGTATTCAGCTCACACAGACCCCATCAATAATGAACCAGGGGGCAGCAGGTGACCTACTCGTGGAAGAAAGGCAGGAACAGGTGTTCCTCCTTGCAGATGGCTTCTGACACATGCTTCCTCTTGGGGTCCAGGGTATACTGGCAAGACTGGTTGCTGTTGATCTGAGTTGACAAGGGGTGGGTCTGTGAATGAGATGGGGGAAAGCATTTTGATCAGTCCATGGGGCTTGAACCTGAGTCTTCTGCCACAGGCATTTCCCTTTAAAGAAGAAGGGGTAGGGTGGTGGGATAGTGGGAATTCTGAACCACTAGACAAGCTCAGTGAAAGAAGAGAACTCAGTACTTGACATTTAGACCAGGGGATGCAACAACTTGGCATACCCAAAGCTGAGTCAAGCCACAGACTTCTTATTCTGCTTCAATGGACATCTCATCCTGCACAAAGGATGTGTAGCCTGCTCTCCCACACATACCTGACCCACCACACATCAAAACTTCACATGCTACTGCTCCCCATGTTGTCTTTGCCTAGAAGTCCAGCCTTACGTCTCTCTTCCATTTATACATCCTTTGTATCTTGCAGTCTCATGCTCCATATCTTCCATGCAACTTTGAGCTAAACTCATTGGTGCTCATCCATCATTTCTTCTAGCTGGATTTACTGGCTGCTTTGCTCAATGCGCTTCATGAACAGTGCTTTCTCCTCCATGTCAGGCCTAGGACTGCTGGTCTGCCCTGCTCCGCTTATCACTTGGTACAGCATGCCATATACTGCCCTTCATTGGCAAGTGTTGGAGCCGTGCTCTTGCATTAGACTGTAAACACCCGAGGGGAAGGTCCACACTCATTGGCCACTATCCCTCCCTCCAGGCTGCCCAGAGTAGGGCTGAGCGCACAGCAGCTGCTCAGAAAAAACACAGACGCCAGTGCACTGGCCTCTTCCAGGTGTGGCTCTGTGGTCACCAGACTCACCGTTTTCCTGCCCAAGGACAGTGACCAGAAACATGGCCGGGAATGTCATGATTGCTCAAGTCCTATGTGTTTACTGAGATAAGCTGTGATTCATGTCCCAGAAGATATCACAAGGCATTAGGCAAGCTCAGGTACCATTGTGCTACATGACCTCTGTGACCAGAGAAGGTCAGTACCGAGGGGGCGGCCCAGGGAGGAGGCTGAGGGCCAGGCATGGATCAGGGTCATGCATGGGATGGACAGACAGGACCCGGGAGCGCTCTCAGCCAAGGCTGTTCACGGCAGTGGGAAATAGGAGAGCAGAGCATAGGTCTTGGGGCCTCCTTGGAAGCTAGAGGCTTAGAGCTGGGGACATCCAGCCCTTGCACGGGGAGAACAGTAAGTGGCTTGTTCCCCTACATGGAGTCTTGGAGCCTTCTCAGGGACGGACAGTCATTATTCTTAAGAGATGACAGAAGGTTTGGTCCCAGTGACAGAATGACAGCAAAAAGGAAAAAGCTCTGGGTGGGGAGTCAGAAACCTGATTCTAGTCCTTGATCAATTAATAACAGGCCATGTGGCCTTGGGCAGTCCTTTCCTTGTCTGGTCCTCAGTTTCCCAGTATAGTCTATATGAAGAAGAGGCTGGGCAGGTTCTACTCTGAGATCCCTACTAGCTCTAGCTTCCAGAACTTTAATAACGAAGAGGGGAGTGTGCACAGCGATGCTGATGTGAAACTTACCATGCCTTTGATCAGAGCCAGGGGGCTCACCCCTTTGCTAATGGGCTTGAAGTGATCACATGTCTCCAGTTTTCTTTCAATGGATATTTCTGTTGCCACGTTTCCCTTCCTTGTTTTTACAGTAAAGTCACTGGAACAGTTTCCATACACGGTATCCTATGGGAGCAGAAGATGCAACAGGTGTGTTTGATGTGGGAAAACATCTTTATGTGCTTTGGGAGGGGTTGGGAAAGGAGCCTGGAAGAAAAAGCAGAGGCAGCGTGGACTTGGAGGGATTTCTTCCTTCCAGGCAGAGCGTGGGCATGGTGGGCGCCTGGCCAGCCAGAGGAGCAACGAGGACACCGGTGACGAGGGGTTTTGATTCTGAGGTACAGTGGCCTGGTCTCTTAGGAGCTCTCCTACTCTGACTTTATGCTCAGTCTGCTCCTAGCACTGTCCCTACTGCTCATTTATGGTATATATTCCAATCTGCCTTGTGCTGTATGTGTCACGGTTCTCCCCACAAATCCTGAGAAGTTTCTGCAGGATGTAAGCCCGTATTCTCCAACTGGAGTACCGTCTAGAACTTAGAACACGGCAAGCTCTTGAAAAGGGTCGTGGGACTGAAGGGTACCGAACCCTCTCTCAGATTGAAACCTGAACTTCTTAAATGAGGCTAGCAACCGATTCAATTACTTTTCTGTGTTTACAACACACGTACGCTTTACCGTGTTACACCCACAAGGTATAGAACAAATAGAATAAAATCAAACAAAGGAGGAGGGTGGTCCGGGATCCCCAGAAACTGCTTTTAAATGAGATCTGCTCAGGACCATCTCACAGTGAGCCCAGAGGACAGGGGGAGCCTTGGGCATTGGTGTTTCACATGGTTGTTGAACCCCCGTGTAACTAGCCACCAGCTAAGCCAGTGTGCACAGTGGGACACCCAGCACACACGCATGGACAGGAGTTCAAACGGCCATTCCTATTGGCTTTCTAAATTCTCACCAGAAACAACAGTTGTTTGGCCTCTTCTGTTTCCAGGGGAACCAGGAGGGCAGAAATGATGCCTCTCTTGACGTTCAAGATGTGTTTCGGCTCCTCCTTCTCCGGGTAGAGTACAACTTGTTTCCCCTCGGGCATGGCCAGCCTGAGCTCGTGCCTGTCCCAGAGAGACGGTGGTCACGGAGAGTCTGTTCTCCATCGGGAGTCTGTTTGCAGAAGCCTGTTTGGCGGCTTCTTTTCTACTTATTACTTTTTACCTTTTTTCTTTATAAGTATAACTCTGTATTTTTAAAAGGTATACAAGTACGTGTGATTGGCATTCTTTTCTTTCTTTTCCTTTATTGCTGGCTCACCTGTCCCCACTGTGCACCCTCCTCACAGCTGTGCATATAAAAAATCTACATACAAACATTCTGTCGTTCCTTGTTTTGTACAAATGCGTCACATTATGCACACTTTCCTTTACCTCCCTGTCATCAATTGTACTCCACCAAAATCCTTCTAAGTTATTCAGTAGATGTCTAACAGATTTTTTTCCCCTAAAAAACTGCAAAAATATTACATTCTATGCTTACATGTAATTTATTCAGTCATTCCCCTACTTAATGGCATTCACTTTCTTTCTGGATTTTTCTTTTTGGCTGTGTGAACAACACTGAAATAAACATCCTTGTGCCTGTATCCTCACACATTTCTGCTTTCCTTTTCATGGGCTGGAGCCCCACAGTTTGAATTTGCTGTGTCACAGGCCGTAGAACTTTAAATGATCATCGATGTCTGCTAACGGCTCTCCTTCCACCAGCAATGCATGGAAGCACGCTTTTCCTCACAGACCCGCCGGCAACAGGTGCCGTAGCTGTTTTAACTTTTTGTCGTCCTGTGAGTATAAGGTGATAAATGCCTTGCTACATTCATTGCATTTCCTGACTGCCAGTCCATTTGAGGACATTCACCCTTTTGATAGAGTCTCAGGATGTGTCTGAAGCTCAGGTCAACCTCTATCTCAGGACTTTTCCCTTGGGAACTTCCTCTTGGAGGTGTCAAAGCACCTGGCTGCACCTGCTCTAAGGAAGTCGGAAGGGGGAGGACAGCAGGCACGTCTCCCACAGCTCTACACTCGCCCCGAAAGTTCTGGGCACAGCTATGCAGGCTTGGAAAGCTCCGAGGTGGTCTGTTGGAGTCCCTCTTGTTTGGAGGAGGGTCAGGGCCAACACGTCACTGCTGCTGACTCCCTTCCGTCACTGTACCCACTCCCTCACACACATCAAAGTCTTGGATAAAAATAAGGAGCCTTGATGAGAGACAGCTGCATCGAGGCCTCCTCTGCCGACAAAGGATTGGCTTCTTGGTCTAACGGTCAGCAGACTGAAAGGTGGGCAGGGAGTTTCCAGTGCTACCAAATCCACAGATCTATGACTGCCTCTATTTACACACTGATAGGACATTACAAACTGATCTGACGATGAGGCAGGGATGATGTTCAAAATATTTAGCAACTGGTACAGCTTGGCCACTGATGGGTTGGAAGAGATGGCAGCTGTAAGCCACTGGTCAGCGTGCACTGGCAGGTGCTCGGGCCTGGCCTCTCCCTGGGTTCCCTGAGGCTAGACCTCGACCCCCGCCGACCAGACCCTGCACTGCCACGTCCGGCTGAGACCCCTCCCTGGAGACTACCATGCACCACTACTGCTTAAGTCTTTACATTAAAAGCCCTGTGTTTAAACAAACCACCTCAGCTTTAGTATCTCAAGGAATTAAAGCATGAGATCTTGTAGAGACACAGTTAAATGATAATTAGGGGAACGTCGCTAGGGGAGGGTAGATAATGCTTTCCTCTATTGGATGGTTGTGAAAACTCAGCAATTCCCTGATCCATGGTGAATACAGACTACAAATACTTCACTCATATGTATGCCTGTTGCAAACACGCACATTCATACATTAGAGGAGACACCCCACCCAACTCACAACACATCTGGCAACACCCACAGAAACTGAAGTGCGCAGGCTCACGCCTTACTTGGACATGGCCTCAGAAAACTCCTCCGAGTTCCTGGCCTTCTTCAGCAAGGCCCTGCCCTCGGGGTTGAAGCCATGCACCTCTCTCAGGGTGCACTGGCTGGTCCTCAGGATGAAGCTGCAGAGTTGGGGGACTTCCAGCTCCACCTAGAAGACAGGGTTGTGGCCCATGAAGACCCTCCATTGAGACTGTGAGATCCCCCCCCCTACCCCGTGGCCCAGGGATTACTCCCGAACCAGGACACCAAGGGGAGTGCAGTGGGGGGACGTAGCCTCTGCTCTCCAACACCACAGGTATCCTTAACTAGCCTCATGAGTTCCCCATGGGTCATCCTAGATGTAGTCCTGTTTATGATCTTTCCTATGTTCTGGGGTACCTAGTCTCCAAGTCTCTAGGTGCAAAGGAGGGCATCTTTTTATCTGTTCTGGATGTACCCACTTTAATCACAAAGAGGTACAACTGATAGGAAGAAATGTAGCCTAGGAATGAGTGTTAAGATGCAAACCAGAAGCAGGAGGGTTATCATTGGTTTTTAACATCAAAGGTTTCCTTAAAGTCCCCCCGCCCCAACAGAAGTCCAAAAAGTCAAACCATTTCTATCTATAGGGACTCTTCAAACTTTTGCCCATAGCTGGTGTTTGAATAGATCCCTGGGTGTTATCCAGAAATGTTCAAAGGGCTTCCTGCAACGACGGAAAGGTTCTACATTTGCACTATCTCGCACGGGGGCCACCAGCCCTAGGTGGGTACTGGGCCCTTGAAACGCAGCTGTTGTGACTGAGAAACAGAATTTTTACTTTCATTCAATTTAAATAGCCACCTGTAGCTAATGGCTACCTCATCTGACCACATAGCCAATGAGGCCTCAGAAAGAAGAGGGCCGATTTCCCCAAACGAACCCAGCAGCAGCCCCTGGGTCTGTTCCCCGTGCACACAACCATGAGCACCACCAGTCTCAATAAGCAAAGTCTCATTTGAGAACAAACGGCATGCTTACATGTTTCCTTTTCCCATTTGTTTTAAGTTAAGAGATGCTATTTTTGATTTAAAAAACTGTGCTCCAGGATGCTTTCCTGAGATGCCCACTCCCTCTGCTCATCCCCTGGGCTTCTCTCATCATGGCAGATCTACTCTTTGGGAGTGCTGATATTCTAGATCACATATGGCAATGATATCTCGGAAGCTGGTGGAAAAATAACCCTGGTTGGTAAAATTTTTTGTGGCAGACAACTTCTTGGCATAGTGGCTGACTTTCAAAGCGAGGGCCAGGTGAGTCCTGCGCTTTGAGACTGCAGACATCTCGGCACAAGCTGGGTTTGCTCGGCAGTGGGCTCTGGGGCCTCCAGCAGCGCCCCCATCTCCCCTCATACCTTGCAGTTGATCTTGGTGACACTTCTGGAGTCGGCTGTCCCGGGGACTCCACTGGAACTCTCAGCTTCATAGTTGTATACGTATTTCCTGAGGTGCTTGAACCGAGTTGCCCCTTCTAAAATGAGGAGCAATGAGTCAGCCACATAGCGGAAATAACTCTCCTAAGGATCAGTCTGGGCATAGAGGGGCAGTGTCATAGATGATAAAAAAAGGTAATTAAACTCAGATTCTTTTAACTGACTTTGTATTATACTTAATTTTTCTTTATAAACTTAACTTCTCCACTATGTTTTGCTGAGGTTAATGTTTATATCATCTGGAATTCCGTGAATATATCATCTGGGATACAAGGCGGCAATTTTCAAGTAATAGAGCTCAGAAAGTCTACGGGAGAAGACTGAAAAACTAAGAGTTGAGAGCTTTTTCATCTTGAAAATAGTACAATTCTGTGGCTCTTCTTTGGCTCTACTAAATACCTAAGGCAAAGTTTATTAAGCTTTAGGGGTAGATGCTGACTGAGGAAACTCCAAGAAGAAATATGTGGATGTTTCCTTCAGAGGACTTTTCTGAACAATTAAAAAGAAAAGAACCTTTTAGTCAGGAGCCCAGATGCAGTGATGGCAGATGCCCAGAAGAGGGCAGTGCTTCCCCATCACAGGCCAGCCTCCGCTCTCAGGAGAACTCGGTACCACTGCAAGGCCCGCTCCCTTGACCCCTAGGGGTCAGGTAAATACAAAGGGGTGGGCGTCTCGGTTTCTGCACAAAGGTTAAAGTCAGCATTTCCACACCCTCATGTGCTCCGAATCAATGATTAGCACACTGATCAACAGGATGGTGATGTCTCAAAGTTTCCAGGCAGGGGCCAACAGAGTGACATTCCTTTACCCCTCCCAGCCACCTCCCCCCCTCCCCCCCAAGCCAAGGATAGAGGCAGAAGGTCGGGCAGAAGAGCGTCCAGACCCCCTGGGGGTGGGTAGAGTCTTCCTGGGACTCAGTGCAGTGCGCATCAATCACAGCATCGCAGCATCCCCAGGTGCCGGTGGGTGGGTTGTGGTTCGGGGGTGCCCTGCCTCGCCCAGTGGGGAAATGCCTTACTTGAACAGATCGGGCTGACATTTTCCAGCACTTCATCTTCTGCAAGAAATGGAGAAAGACAACTGTGGGTTTTCCCCATCTTCCGGGTGGATCCTAGGAGGGGACCCTTGCATGCCCAGGGCTTTTCTCTTTGAGGAGGAAGCAAGGCCCCAGCCCCTCCTTCCCCCGCCCCCACCCCTACTCCCATCCTGAGGCTGGAGGAGCCACCCACCCGCCCTGTCCCCTTGTCTGTCGATTGTGACTGCCCTCCGTCTGACCCAGGTCCAAGCTGCCCAGCCACCCCTCCTGCTCCTGGTTTTGCGCCCTCTGACTAGATTCTTGGACACTCTCTAGGCGGCATCCCGACGGGGCCGGTGGGTGGGGTGGCGGCGTGGCCGCCTCACTCACCTGCCCAGGCGCTTGCGGCCAGCAGCAGCAGCAGCCCCGGCAGAAGCAGCGCGGGCCCCGGCGGGCCCATGGCCGAGCTGGCTGGTCTTGGCTTCGCGTCGCTTGCTGTCTCCTCCTCTCAGACTGGCACCCACAGGCAGCCTCCGCACGCCAAGGTGAAACTGCTCGTCCGGAGTCCGCGCCCTATTTATCTGAGGCCGCCTGCCCAGGGCCACCGCAGCCTGCCTTAAAAGAGCGCCCAGCAAGTTGCAAAAGGTCCAAAGGGCAGCTTCCCTGCCTGTTTGCTTTTCCCCGGACAGGGCTCTTCTCTGAGCCAGAGGAGGGGCCCAGCAGCGAGAGGGCTCAGCTGGGACCCAGCCAGACCCCACGGGGTCTTTCTGATGGCCTGGCCTGACTTGGCCTTTCCCGGGGGTCTCAGAGGGTGAGGCTGTGGGGACAGTGGGCTTGGCACCTGAGAAGCCCACCCTGACCCAGCAGTACCTTCAGAAGACCAGGCGCAGGGGACAAAACCCACCCTTGCTCACTGCTCCCTGTTCGGACTTAGTAGCCATTTGGGGAGTCAGCCCTTCACAGCATCTTGGTGGCGACATTTTCCTCTCCCATGTTTCTCATTTTGGTGGATTTGGGGTTTACCTGGGCACCCCTAATCCTGATCAGCACCCAATGGCTGTGGTTACCTGCTCTGTATTCAGCCCATGGGGAGTGAGTAGAGAGGGAGGGGAAAGGGGGAGGTCTGGTGAGTGACTGACCCTAAGTCACCCTCAGGAACAATGAAGTCACTGTCTCAGCAGCAGCTAGAGGCCCAGATCTTCCAGAATCCCCAGTGAAGTGCCCCCCACCCCTACCAGGAGACCACCCCTCTCCAGACCCCACCCCCTTGAGCAGGGTGTTGATGGGAAATTGAGGGAGGAGCCTTTCTCCTCCATGAACCAGCTCCTGGTTTCCTCCAGAGATGGGCAGGCCGGAGAGGAGAAGGAGAGTAGTGGACTGGACATGCCATGTCCCTCCCAAACACCCTGGAACCTCCTCCATGAATCCTTCCTTCTCCGCAGAAGACGTTCCCTAAGGCGCCCTTCCTCTGCCCACCTGCAGGAAACCAGGCTGTCTAGGTTAGTCCAGCCACGCTGGTTTGACTGACCCTGAAGCAGCAACCTTCAAGGGGGATGGATGGGGTGGTCTGACACTGGCCGTGTCCACAGGACACCTCCAGCCTGGTTGGGGAGACCGGATGTGTGGACAGGAAACTGCCCGTGAGCAATGGGGGCAGGCTGTGCACAGTGCGAGGCTGCGTGGGGTACACCTGCAGGAGGAGTGGGCGGAGGGGGCCAGGAGCAAGAAGAGGGAGTGTGGCCCCTGACTGCCCAAAGCACCTGTGGCAGGGTCACCGTTTGCTGCTATATCCAGATGTAACCAATCACTTGGGACTCACTGAAATCTGGAGGCAAGGCTGGTGGTTCCAGAGGGGTCAGGTTCTGAAACAGTAGTAGCTATAAAGACCTTCGTTCCCAGCCGCTGGGCCTCCACGCTTCTCATTCATGTGCAATGTTGCTGTTTTTAGCACAAAAGCCCTGTGGGCAGCTAAACGCCCTCCAGCGGTCGGTTGCTTTGCATCTGCGGTGTATTAATACAGTAAAAGGGGCTATGGCAAAGGCCTCATCCCAAGGCTGGCCAAACCTGCACCACTGGACTGTGAAGGTTCTGGAAATACTAATTGCTTCCAAATGCAATTTCTCCAAGCTTTAATTTTTTTTCTTAATTTTATTATTCACTTACAGTTTTCATTCAGTATTATTCTGTATTAGTTCCAGGTGTACTCTCCGAGCATTTTCTTTGGACTAGTTTGTGTGGGCTGACTTAGCACAGAAGGAGCTGCTGTGTTTTAGGAAATGGTCCCCCCCCTCCACCCCGCCCCGTGCATGTTCACTTTAAGGCACAGGTGGCAAACACAAGGCCCATGGGCTGAATCCGGCCCTCCACCTTGTTTTATCCAGCCCGGCACCTTGTTTCTACCCAGCGGCAGTGCCGAGCTCCTTGCCCCTAGTTAAGGAGTAGTTACATTTATACAGTTCTAAAATTACATTCGGCTCTTTGAAGGAAAAGGAGAGGCGGATGTGGCCCCCGGTGAAAATGAGTTTGACATGCCTGCTTTAAGGAGAGTGGGTGAGGACGCTTAGCCACAAAGAAACCAGGTGGTTGACTTCAATTTGCCAGCACAAGTGCAGGCTTTCTGTTGGATGACAGATCAAGTCTCTGTCCTATAGTCTGCATCCGCAGAGAACATGATTTTTTACTATTTGGGAATCAAAAATGAGTCTGGTAATTTGGATGCAGGGAAAACTTGTGGGGTGTTTGAATGTCCCCGAGGAAGCCTAAGACTGGGGTCAGCTCCTCCTTTCCCTCATCTCTGCTGGAAAGTCACCCTGTGCTGGGCTTTCTCCTCCTTCTCTGACAGGGTCAACAATCCACTCACATCACAGAGTGCACGGTGGATTGCTGAGTTGACTTGAGCAGACTCGCAGATTTACTGTGAGGATTAGTGCATAGATTTTTCATTAATTATAAAATCCACTTAGATCTTTTTTTCAAAAGCTATATGAAAATATAGTATTATCTGTGACCTTGGGCATCACCCTTCATCCCTTCAAGTAGGACATTTCTCAATTCCCTCTCCTAAAAAAATGTTTTACGTTTCAAAAAAAACTATCGACCAATTTTCATAGAGAATCAAAGAGAGCATTACTCACTGAAGGGGGAAAATACTGGTCCAGAGAGGTCAGCTTTATGTGAAGGAAACACGTGTGAGTTGCAGGCTCGAGAAGACCTGGAGTTGAGTCTCAGCTGGGTTTCTTGTGAGATTTCAGACCTTGGGCAAGCGTCTCTGCCATCTAGGCTTCTGTTTAGTTATCCCTAACACAGGATTAAAAATATTTACCTTTCTCATAGAAATTTTCGTGAGAAGTAAATGAAACAATTAGTTAATAATTGCACTGATAACAAGATGCCTGGCAAAAAAAAAAAAAAAACAAAAAAACCCTGATAAATGGTAATGTGATCATTTCTTATGTGCGGGTTAGCATGGAAGTGTATTTGTAGGGCACCTGTTTCAGCCAGCTGACCACAGTGCACATGAAAGCAGGAGTTAGTAGGACAAAAAGGAAATCAGGGCCGAGGAAAGGGATCAGAAGCAAAACTGGGCTTCCTAAGGGCTGTGAATAGCCGTGGCCGTACGTGCGTTTGTCTCTGATGATTCCTCACATTTCTGGGTATTTGAAATCACTGTTCTCTTGGGGGGAAAAGGGACCCTTCCTCCAACAGGCAGACTAATGACTCTAGCAGAGACACATTCTGGTGTCACAAAGATTAATCTCAGCGAGTGGCTGTGACTTATCAGCTCATAGATACAAAGTCCCGTGGGGTGACCCATCAGTCTGAGTAATCGCAGGGCTCTGGGCACCTATTAGAAAGCAGTCTGACTGGGGGAATTTCAAGGGCTAAGATGATGCAGAATACACCAGCGATGGCCTCTAGAAAACAAACTATGCATTCTGTTTCTCTGCGGGTGACCAGAAGGGCCTTGGCCAAGTCCAGGGAACTATGGACACTATTCAAGGCCCTTGAGAAGCCCAGTATTCAGAGTGCAGTGTTGTTCACACACTGAAATAAGTGTTCGGTACCTAATTTGGTGAATACAAAGGAATGAATCTACCAGTCACGTGTACCCCATTGCTACCAGGAAATTTATGTACAGGGACCACGATGCTAAATTACTCTTTCAGTGACACAAAACAAGTATATAAAACTTGATACAAATTACTTCCAGCTATGCTGTTCAGAAACGCATTTTGCAAATAGAGACCAGTATCGACCATAACTAATTAGTTTGTCCCTTTTCTGCCTATGACAGCATTATAATTGCAAATGATGCCCAGAAGCTTAAAATTTGGTAGACTTTAAGAACTGTAGATGGAACTGTACCCTGAGTGGCCTGCACAGGCCAATGACACACACACACACACACAAATGAGAAATGTCAAGAAAAAAAAACGAGGCATTGAGGTGAATGGCACAGGTGGCCCGGGCCAGGGTCAACCACATGGAGACACGACTGACGCATGATGAGCTTCCTGCAAAAAGAGTGGCAAAAAGAAGCTGTCTGACTCTGTCATCTGCTCTCCAAGAGACAAGGCCAGAATGTCGAGCGGCAGTTCTTTCTGGGGGAAAGATGTCAGAAGTCAACACTGTCTGGTGCGTGGTGCCGTCCTATGGGTGTGAGGTCGCACTTCCTGGATGACAGGAGCCTCACCCACCTGCCCTTCCAGCCCCGGCGGCTCTGGCTCTGCCTACATCGAGGAGCCTTCCCCTGGGCCCAGCCCTGTTAGACCTCACGGCTGCTGTCCCCATCTCCTATCAGTTTCCATGTAGGGCATCGGATCCCAAAGGGCCTTCGCATAAACTACGGTTGCCCTGAACTTATATTTTTCTCTGGTAATGTGATTTAATTTTCACCTGTTCACGTATTACCTTGCCAGCCAGAGAGAGAAGCTCAGAGGGCAGGACCCGTGTGCAGTTTTCACCTTTGTATCCTTCCCCGCTCTCCCTCACCAACACTTCATCCAGGCAGGTGGTGGCTAAGGAAGACGTGCTGTGGTTACAATGTGGGATGGTTCTTGTGAGACAGGCTTTTTTTTTTGCCACGTGCATTTCGTTTTTAGTTTTGGTTGCCGCTGCATATGTTTAAAGCTTAATGTCGAATGTGTGGTGAGTTTGAATCTGTGGGGAGGAGGCAGGCTCTGGAAGCGAGCATCATGGGACAGTCTTAATTTAAGAGTCTGAGTGCAAGTTCCTCATCTGTGTGATGGGTGGGACAGACGAGGTGACCTCTTAGGCCTGTTCCAGCTCTGACTATGTTGGTTCTATGAGGACTTGGCAATTTAAAAAAAAGTACATCAATTACACGGGACTCAACCACCTACGTGGCAGTTAGGGGCTGAGGATTCAGGATCATTCAGCAGGATGAATTTTCTGGAAGGCCGCCTGAGAAATAGAACACTTCGCCCATTTAGAACAGCTATTTGGACACCTCATTAGACCAGGTGCCCAAATAAGAAGGTGGCATGCCCTCCTGGGGGTGCTGGGGACTCTCAGGAAGTGCTTCCTCATGTCTAGCTGTAGTCCTCATCCTTGCCTTGATCTGAGACTTCCTTAGTTTTTCCTTTGAAAGCCTGTTTTCTTGTTGACTTTTGTCAGTTACTCCTTACTCATTTTTTTTGGTTGTTGTTATTTTCTTTATGTCCTCACAGGAGTAAGAACCAGACAGCACTGCCCTGATACGGTTGAGAGCGTGCTCATGATAAACAGACGGCTGGCTGGATGAACAAGCCTCCATCTGATTCTCTCTAGGGATTGAGGGAGCCCCCGAGCCCTCTGTCTTCTGAGAGCTCACTGATAAGGAGAAGGGCATGGATACACATCACGGCTAGTAACGAGCGTACTTCAAGTGCTGGGTGTGCGGTCTGCCCAGCTGGACTGCAGTGGTCCGACGTGGTCTCAGGGGTCCCGGAGGAGGTGAGACAGGAGCGGGATGTTGGCTGATGGACAGGATTTGGGGAATTGGGCTGGGCGGCGCCACTGAAGTGCAATGGCAGGAAGCTGAGAGTGTGTTCAGCCTGTAACCTGGCCAGCCAGCCAGCCGAGTCCAAGGGCGTGGAGAAGGTGGGACATGAGGCCTGGGAGGGAGCACGGCATTGCTGTGCCTGGGCTGGGACAGAGCTTTCTGGCTCTTTTGGTCTCTGATTTCACTATGGGAGGCTGCGCGGACTGGCCTGACTTCTCTTTGCTCAGAGCTGTGAAGGGAAATGGAGGAGGAACAGTGTTTCAGACAGAGAGCATCTGAGAGACCAACTAGATATTGTTCTTCGTATAGATAGAGAAACTGAGGGCTTGACATCCTGAGGGTTTTTCCCCTGTGAAAATAAAAGGAGGGAGGGCAAGAACTTGGGTCTCCTAGTTTATAATCTAGAATATTCATTCTACTCCAATTGCACTCAATCTATGTTGATGACATAAAATTGCTTGGAGATTGCTTTCTGAAGATGAATCTTTGATAGTGTATTTTCATGTAATTTACTAGTCATTAAAAGTGAAAAATTGAATTGATTTTTTGTGGGTTTGTATTCAGAATAAGTATTGCTATGGAACTGATTATATAGAATCACAGATACTCGGGGTCTCAAAGGACCATTTGGGTCATTGAATCCAATTCATCTTCCAATATGAGTGTCCCATCGATCTGAGAGTACCTGGTCACCCACTAGCAGGTTGTCTGACTGGTAGAATTTTGTGAATTTAGATGATGCTGTAGCCGGCGAAGCAATTAAGAGTCCCTAAAAGAGAGGCTTCTGTCGCCTGTCAATCTGTAGATGGCCGGGTGGGTCATGTATATGAACAGCAATACTTTGTGGTCCTGTCTCGAGTTTCTTCTATTTCTGTCCCCCGACCAGGTCACAGAACATCCATTATTGGGAGAGCTGGGAAAGGTATCAGTTTTGGGACGAAAGTTCCCCTGACACTGTCTTCACCTCTGTTCCGAAGTCAAATACAAATACTGACCAGATTGCCTGATGCCGTTTTCATCTGTACATTGCTGCCTCTCTATTAGCCCAGGGAGGAGGAGTCAGGCCATCCCCAGAACCCAGTTGGCTTTGGTTACTTGGCCTCCAAAATAGAAAGGGGACAGAAACATGTACCATGTAGGATCAGGAGTTCCTTCTCTCCCCCTGCCTTTTTTTTAAATGATGGCATTTAAAAATGATAGCATTTTATACCGTCATTTAAAAAAAGAACTACACTGTACTCTTCAGTTGTTCTATGGCCAGCCATGGAAAGGGACTTCTTCCTAGAAGTTTTATTGAGATAAAATTCGTATCATAAAATCCACCCCTTTAAAATGTATAATTTAATGGTTTCTAATATAGTCACAGAATTGTACAACCATTACCAGAGTTAATTTTGAAACATTTTTATCACCTCAGAAAGAATTCTTGTACCAGTTAGACAGCACTTCCTAAACTCCCCATTTCCCCACTCAGGACAACCATGAATGTGTACTCTGTCTCTATAGATTTGTGTGTTCTGGGCCTTTTATATAAATGGGATCATACAGTGTGTGGTGTTTTGTGATAAACTTTTTTTCCACTTAGCATGATGTTTTCCAGGGTCATCCATGTGGTAGCATTTCATTCCTTTTTATTGTCAAACAATATTCCATTAGTATAGTTATATCACAGTTTATCTATTCATAAATGATGGACATTTGTGTTGTTTCCATTTAGTGGCTGTTTAGTGGCTGTTTTGAAATGCTGTTGTGAACATTTATGTGCAAGTTTTTGCATGGATATGTGTTTTTTTTCTCTTGGGTATATGCCTAAGGGTGAAATTGCTGAGTAATATGGTAATTCTGAGCTTAATTGTGAGAGCAACTGCCAGACTCTTTCCCGAAGTGGCTGCGCCATTTTGCATTTTCACCATCAATGCTTAAAGGTTCCCGTGCATCCGCATCCTTGTCAACACTTGTTATTGTCTGTTTTTCTCACGATAGCCATCCCAGTGGGGGTGAAGTGGTATCTTCTGTGGTTTGATTGGCATTTCCTTGGTGACTGATGACTTTAGACATCTTTTTGTGTGTTTATTGGACATTGGTATATCTGGTATATCTCCTTTGGAGAAATGTCTGTTCAAATCCTTTGAGTTTTGAACTTTTTTGTTGAATTGATTTCCTTTTTATTATTAATTCGTAACAGTTCTTTATATATTCTGGATATGTCTCTTATCAGATATATACTTTCCAAATATTTTCTCTCACTGTGTGTTATCTTTTCACTTTCTTTTTTTTTTTAAGATTTTATTTATTTATTTTTAGACAGAGGGGGAGGGAGGGAGAAAGAGAGGGAGAGAAACATGGAGGGAAACATCATGTGTGGTTGCCCCTCATGGGCCTGGGGACCTGGCCTGCAACCCAGGCATGTACCCTGACTGGGAATTGAACCAGCGACCCTTTGGTTCACAGCCTGCGCTCAATCCACTGAGCTACACCAGCCAGGGCTCTTTTCACTTTCTTGATGGTGTTCTTTGAAGTACAAACGTTTCTAATTTTGATGAAGTCTCCTTTATTTTATCTCTGGTTACTTGTTCTTTTGGTGTCGTATCTTAGAAACATTGCGTAGCACAAGGTCAAGAGCATGGATTCCTATATTTTCTCCCAAGAGGTTTGTGGTTTTAGGCCTTATGTTTATGTCTGTGCTCCATTAATTTTTGTGTATGGAAGATTCCTTTTAAGCCTTGCTTTTAGACATTACTGGGTTCCGTGAGCCTGAACATGGCCCCGAGTAACCTCTTCTGCCTCCCCGCTGCTAGGGTGTGACCTCTTCCCTGTGAGGGTGACATCAGTCCTCTTGCGCGATGAGCCGGGTTAGTCCCTTATCAGGGTGCTGTGCCTCCCTGGTGCTTTCCAACTAGTGCCCAGTCACCTGAGGCTGAGAGCCACAGCCAGTGAAGGGCCAGGCCCTGAGCCCTGGTCGTTCAAGAAGGAAAAAAAGAGACATTCTTGGTCTCTGGAGCTGGAATTTCCCACCTGCTGCAGGAGTCCATCACCCTCTCGAAAGCATTCTTCTGTTTTTCCTTCGGAAACTACCTGGTGGTTAGAGAAATGACGTTTGCCTACACCCCAAACAGCTCAATATGTTTTATAAGAACACATACAAAACTAGTAATAAATAAATTAAGTAAATGAAGTGACATCAAACACCTTAGAATGGTTGCTTTGAGGTGAAGGGAAGAATGGGGGTTGGGAAGAGAGACGAGAACTTAGGGAGGGGAATAAACAAACCAACCAAATAAGTGAGTGGGGGGCCTTCCCGTGTCACACGGTAACGGCGGGCCAGGTGCTGAGGAGGGGGGTCATCACCCCTCTGCTCCTGAGCGGCCACAGAACAACAGTCACGTCATTATAAATATTTATTAAAAACCTGGTATTTATTAACCACTAAAAATGTACCAACCATTGTGATACCTAACATTCATAAATTACCTCACTTAATATTCTAAAGACAAAACCTGCAAGATAGATATCTGAACCCCAATCCCTACCAATAAGGAAGCTGGAGATAAATTCTGCATAACTCACCGAATTCTACTGTCTTCATTAAGTAAGTACAGGTCCCTAGAAGTGATGATTATGGATGTGCAAGAGGATCAAATAAACACCATCAGGTTGCATTTCAGTGACTCTGGGCATACACACACAAGTTTCCCTCTATCGGGGGAAATAAGTTAGTGTTTTATTAATGAGCGCTGCAAGCACACATTGCTCTAAGGTTTGTTAGGGCTTTGGTATTCATTATTTCTTCTCATTCTTCTAATAACCCTGTGAGTTTTAGGTTATATATCACAGTCAAGACACCTGAGGCTCTCCAGAGTTAAATGCCTTTCAGAATCACCTAGCATAATAACTAACTGAGCTAGAACTCAAACTCAGGTGTTCTGACTTCATATTCCAGATGGTTCATACTCCACCACCCTGCATCTCAATGAGAGCGTTAGGAAATGCACATCTCCAAATTTGGACATTTTTCGAGAAATAAGGCATGGGGGTTCTGAGCCTCATCTGGCTCCCAGAGAAGACACTCAGAGGGACAGCATGAAGATACCATAGAAATACCGCTGCCCGAGAAAGAGGTAGGTGGCTTAGTGGCATTCGCTAGGGTATACCTTTGATAATATCCAGATTTCTGATGAAATGTGATTGGGGAAAAAACATGCATGTGCTGAGCTGCTGTGGTTATTGCTTTTTGGATGAGTCCTTAATGAATGTGCTGTTTATTGTAATTTTCCCCTTCTAAATGCCTGCATGCATTTTCCCCAAGTAGGTAAAAAGGAAGCTGGCTCGGGCACCTCAGGTCTTCTTCTGTACTTATCCTGCACGTAATGGTTTTTGCATGGTTAATACTACTGGATTAACACATGACATCACACCCAGAAAAATATCTCCAAGAATGTGTCAATAGGAAATGATGTCTGTCCTCTCATTCCAGACCAGGTCTCGGGACTGGCGTCCCTTGGCGGAACACTGGCTGGCAGCCTTCTTTGTCACTGCTGACCCATAAGCATAGCTAAAGGCCATTTATGTAGCTTAATTTGGACAAGTTCAATATAAAATGGTAAATTGAGGCAATTAATTCAAATCAATCTATTCTTCTTGACTCATAGACCTTTTTTTTACCTGGACATTTTATGTGAAGATGATGATGGATGTCTGAATTATCTAGAGAATTATTTCATTCTCACTTCATTAATAACAGAACCGTATCTCCTTGTTAGAGGGCAAACGAGCTATTTCTCCCTTAATGCCCAGAGAAGCCGGACCCTTCCCAAGAGGAGGGGCGTGGAGAGGTTGGGAGACTCAAGTAACTCAAGCAGCTTCTGCCCATTCCACTGATGATGGGATCCCCACCTTTGGGGCAGATCAGCCGCTGCCCTTCTTTCACCCCTCCGTAAGCCTTCCCTCCCTAAAGCTCTTCCGTGGAGAGACAGCTCTGCACGGGACTTCCCCCGTCTCCTAATTCCTCACGTCACTCCTCTCCCCCCCAGTCTTGCTTTCCTTCCCTCTCAGTGCACGCACTTGCTCGCCCTTGTCACCAAACCTCAGCCCTAAGCTCCACTTTATTAAGGTTGTCTGTCCTGCTCTTCCTCCTCCTCCACGTTTTCTTCATCATGTCCACCATTTTGGTAGCAAGTTATTACTGAACTAATTTATTTTTTGAGTTACATTATGGGCCCACGGAGAATATGCCACAGTGACTGCCCACGTAGCCTGTGTGTTAGTGTCCTGGGGCTGTCACACAAAGCACCGCAGACTGTGTGGCTTCAGTAACAGTTCATTTTCTCACAACCACAGGGGATGGCAGTGTCGCTTCTGTCTGAGGCTGCTCTCCTTGGCTTGTAGACATTCGTCTTCTCAGTTGTGTCTCCGCATGGTCTCCCCTCTGCACGAGTCCGAGTGTCCTAACATCCTCTTCTTATAAGGACACGAGCTATTGGATTGGAGCCCACCCGGATGACCTCATTTTACCTTAGTTACCTCTCGAAAGGCCCTCTCTCCGGTGCAGTCGCGTTCTGCAGCAGCAGAGCTCAGGACTTCAGCCCGTGCCTCTGTCTGCTCGGGAGAATGTGATGGAACGGCAGACTGCTTCAACAACAGACGTTCATCTCTCACGCTAGGGAACCCGGGAGTCTGAGATTAGGCTGCCAGCACGAGGATCTGTCATCCTGGCTTGCAGATGGCCAGGCCACCTTCTTCCCGCGTCCTCACATGGTTTGGGAGTGGGGTGGGGGATGGGGGAGAGAGAGAGAACTCCCTTGTGTCTCTTCTCATAGAAGCACTAATTTGATTTTGAGGGCTCCACCCTCATGAACTTGTCGAACCCTAATCACCCCCAAAGGTCCTATCTCTAAATACCATCAAACGGGGGATTGGTGCTACAACATAAAATTTGGGGGGAGTCCATAATACCTGAAGGGGGACGACAAACGGAAGTACAGAATCTCCTTACAGTACGTAGAGATGTAGAGCCATGCTTCCAGTGTTTCCTGAGAAGGGCTTTGAAAAGCTTCAAGAAGATTCTGTTAACTGACTGTCTGACTATGGACTATGGTCCAAATGGCCTGGAAACTGCCTCACTGATTTCAGTGTAGCTTCCTCAGGGTCCCAGTGCTGCCCAGGTGGCTTTGGCTGTGTGACTGCTGCAGGGGAAGGCTGTTCTGGGAGAGCACCTCTGAGTATGACGCTGCGCACCATAGGTGTGCCCTGGGGGCCACAAAGCCATGAAACGCTGTGGCATTTGTTCCAAGGGGAAGACAAATACAGACTGGCCTGGGACATTAAGATAACCTATCAAGAAAAACAAAATACTCAGGAAAAAGAATGATAAAGCTGGGTGACTTTTGATCTTTCAGGGCTATTTTTCTCCTAGCAGAGTAAACTCATCCCAGGAAGCTGTGGGCTCCTTTGTACCTGCAGACCAGCAATTCCCTCAGCTTAAGAGACAAGGCAGCCAGTGACCTTGACCTTATCGGAAAAGGTGGGTTAATACTTTGATACCGTGAATGTTTTGGGAGAAACAGAGAAATAAACATTGCATCAAATCCTGTCCTCTCTCCGGGGAGGATGCGGGAGGACGTATTTTCCCGTATTTTCTCTTTCACTTCGGCTCCCTGTCAATGACGAAACCCAGTCAAGCCTGCTTTCTAAATATTTCCACCTGTTTTTGTACCCCTTCTCTCCTGCCACTGATCTGGACCTGTGTCCCCTGTAGCTTTGCAATAGCCTTCTTGCACCCTAGCTACAGCCACGCGATATCCCTGAATATTTTCAGCTTTCTCATGAAAGTCCTGGAAGATGACTTTTTCTCTGTCTGGAAGGCTCCCTTTACATTAGTTTGACAAACTTAAAAGTCTCTTTGTTGTCTTCCTTGATGTCCCCAGCAGATTTAATTGTTGCTCCTAAGGCTATGTGTATGCTTTGTATATATTCCCATTATAGTAATATCTTGCACTGTAATTATTTATGGGGCTACCTATCTCTCCATTACCCTGGGTATTTTACAGGCAGAAGACATGCCTTTTAATTTTTGTCATCTTAATGCCAGGCACACTGAAGCACCTCCACTTTGATGTTCCACAAACATCTCAAATGTGACATTTGTTGAATGAATGAATGAATGAATACATTTGTTGAACAAATCTTTCCCATCTTCAGAATCTTGAGTGTGGGAAGGAACTATCTTCATTACCTTTGGTGGCAAATATTTAATCCCTTGTCTTGATTGGTGGAGATTCATAACTTATTAGTTCTCAACTATCATTCACAACTGATCCCCTCCCCAAATCTCAGTTGCCCAGAAGATGTGACAAACAAGACTGATTTTCTTCCAAGGTAGTTTCTATCGTTCCATGGGAAGAGCATCTTGGAATTAACATGCAGAGTTAAGAGGAATGCTCCCTGGATGCACAGGTGGGTTTGAAGGGGACACTGGAATTTTAAGAGAGTAGTTTTCTTTATATCTGGAAAACGAAAGATTAACAAAGGTAACTTCTGCTGCAGACTCTTTGCAGTTCACTTTTTAAAAGTTTTGTTTACACACACACAGTTCATTCAAAATTTCAAACATTTAGTGAACAAAGAAGGAAAAAAATTCACATTATCCTGGCGCAATAGATTTTTTTTTTTTTTTTTTTTTAGCAATTTCTATGGTGTGTCTGGTCAGATAACATGGAGAATGTTCTTCCTTTGCATCATAAGGAATTCTTTTTGGCTCTCCACTTTTTAAAACATTGTTCTGCTCTGAGCAGAGAATCGACTTTTTAATTCTCTTTCATGATTCAGTAATGAGATATACTTTTCACTCCAGTAAAATTCTTTGAGATTTAGAAAAAAAATGAAGTAGCTTAGAATTACAAATATAAATGTTCTGGTACATGGACCACACGCTCACTTCATTAGCAAAGAACCTATCAATCCATACCAATGGATCATAAAGCTATGGAAGGAAGAATATATTTCTGATACCTCAGCTACCTGGAAAATGTCACTGGGCCAATTTAATCATCTTTCCCATTCTCATCTAAATACATACTTGAAATGCAGCATTATAAACTAAATGGATAGTTTTAACATGTTGTGTTAAATTTTGACTGGTCATAAAGCTGCTTGATATTATTTTCTATTATCTTAGCAGCCAACCAGAGCTTATTTTATACAACGTTTATACAGCGCTCCACCACCAACATTACATAACTAAAGTTACATGGTGTAGTTAACTATGAACTTTCCATACCCTTTAGTATTTCCTCAAAGTAATTACCCAGTTACGATAGGGGACGTGATTGATTTAGAGTATTGGAAAGAATGAATCAAGGACAAATTGCATTGTCTGCTTCCTAAAGTTTTCACTCGTTGTCAGACCACTGCTTTAAAAGTAAATGAATTAACTTTGCTAGTATACAGTATCCGTACAAAACTTATTCCTCTAAATAATTAGGTATTTTCATACAAGAAGAAAGAAGTAAACTCCATTTAGCTATGGAATCAATGTCTGCCCCAGTTTTATTGAGGTGTAATTGACAAATGAAACAGTAAGATATTGGAAGTGTACAATGTGATAATTTGCTGTATGTATACACTGCAAAAGGACTCCCCATCGAACTACCGTATCCATCACCTCACATATTTATCGTTCCTTTTTCCAGAACCTTTGCATTCTCCCTTCTTAGCAAATTACAATACTGTCATCAACAGTAGTTGCCATATTATACATTAGATCCTCAGAAATAATTCATCTTATAACTGAAATTTTATATGCTTTTACTAGCCACTTCCTGAATTTCCCTCACCTCCCAGTCCCTGGAAATGACTTTTCTACTCTCTGTTTCTATGAGTTCAATGTTTTAAAACGATTTTGCATATAAGTGATAACATGAAGAATCTGTCTGGTTTATTTCACTTAGCGTGTAGTGCCCTCAGATTCAACCATGTCGTCACAAAGGACAGGATTTCTTTCCATTTAAGGCTGAATACTACTCTAAAATATCGTGTGTGTGTGTGTGCGTGTATATATATATAATCTTTATTCATTTATCCATCGATGGGCACTTAGGCTGTTTCCATGCCTCAGTCACTGTGAATATGCTGCAATGACCTTTGGAGTACAGGTATCTCTTGGAGATGCTGGTTTCATTTCCTTTGGATACATACCCAGAATTGGCATTGCTGGATCATATGGTAGTTCTATTTTTACCTTCTCGAGGAAAAAAATCCTCCATATTATTTTTCACAGTGCCGGTATGAATTTACATTCCCACCAATAGTATACCAGCGTTCTCTTTTTCCACCTCTTTGCCAGCACTTACCTCTTGTCTTTTTCATTATGAGATGATATCTCCCTCTGGTTTGATTTTTTTCCTTTTATGGTTTGCATTAAACATTATTTTGTATTTGTTGCAGGGGTATAGCATGGAGAATCAAAGTTCTTTAAAGTTAGGAAAGCTACAAGCTGTGAAATTAGGTCACAGTTTATCTTTTGATAAAAACACCCAGATTTAGATTACACAATTGTGTAAAAGTTGTTTAGTAATTTAGAGGACAATTTGTGCATGTAAATGCCCCCCCTACCCCCCACTGCCCAGATCCTCAGCAATAAAGAAAATAAAATGCCTCTCCCACAGCAAAGGCAAAGAGAAATCACCCAGTTTCAAAGAATGCATTTTTGATTTGCTTGGATTCAATTTTTAAAAATCAGAATGTATATATACAATGCAATCAAATAACAATTATCCCCACAGGACTCCAAATTCCATTAAGCCAACCCAAAAAGAAACACCCTGGCCCAGCTGGATGTATTATAGCCAGCCTAGGCCTTTCTCGCTGAATTGTCAGCAGCAGTGATCACTGCGACGGAACGCATCGTGGGGCAAACTGTGCACTTCACACGGATGACAGAAGCAGTGAGACCGGCTGCTTGTCACAGCAAGTGAACTCCCATCAATTGACTTCTTTCTGAACCTGCTATGGCAATAGGGCAGACACGGGGATGCTGGCACAGATTGTGGGGTGCAGTGGCTGTGTTTTCAGGAAATGAGGGTCAGCCCTTACATTTGGTTAAAGCGCTTCTACCTGATCTCCTGCAGGACAAGTGTTCCCGCTGAGGTGGGGACACTCTGATCACTAGAATCTGCTAACTGGCCACTGGCTAAGTACATATGGGGCAGTAAGCCAGCTGGAAGCCAGCTTTGGTTACTTAAGTGGCTTTCCCCCCTTTTTAAAATCCAGGGTGATAGGGCTACTCTTCTTAATATGAGAATATATAAAAATTGGTTAAGAAAACTAATCATTTTTAAAATCTTGGGACCACAGAGTCCTGCACGTTCATGATCTGCTGAGAGCCAGTACTGTCCAATTAGAAAACCTGCAAATGTCCAGGAAACGGCACAGAACCTCAGGAGGCTATGCAGCCTCCGAAACCATCGATGGCCCCAACCGCTCCTTGGTTAAGGGGCTCGCTGGGACGACTAGAGAACCAGGTTCACTCGTCCCTGCGACTCTCACCTCCCTAGCTCGGTGACGGGCTGGAGGAAGTGTCGAGGTCCTGGGGGAATAATTTGCCAGGGGTTGATGTTGCTGCCCTCACCCGCAGGGTGCTCCAGGACACCAGTAGGAAATACGGACACCTGTCCTCCCACCACTGCCTCTCGCCTGTGCATTCAGGAGAGAAGGATTCCATCAGACTGGCAAGGCGGGCAGCACTGGCAAGCGCTGGGTGTGGGTGGCAATCAAGGCAAGCCGCAACACTCCGACCTGACCACACTGGGCAAGTCGTGAGAGAGGTCCCTGCTCTCAGGCGGACTCCAGTTTGGGGTCTTTTGTTCATGGTGTTGGATGGTGAGAATATCATTGTCCTTCATTAAATAGTGCCATTAACTGCTCCTGTGTCTTCAAGGCATCTCTGGAGTGAGCCAGAGGACCAGTGCCCTCAGTCGCGGGTCCAGAACCAGTTGTCTTGTCAGACAATTCGTGCTGTGGACGGGATACAGGGCATGGCTTCAAATTAGGTTCCTGCTCCAGTGTTAGGGTCAGGTCTTCCTCAGGGCGGGGATTATTGCTGTGTGTGTGTGTGTGTGTGTGTGTGTGTGTGAGTGATAGGAGGTGGAGACAGAGAAAGAGGTCCCAAAGTTATGGGCTCCATCCACGCTTCAAGGGACATTTCAAAGCTAGATTTCCTATAGTACCTGTGACCTGTGACGTGACTGGAGCACTGATTCAGAGCCTTCAGCGGCGTCCCAGAGGATCCCCCACCCCTTGCCTGAACACTGCCACGACAGTGAAGCCACACCAAGTCATGCAGGCAGGATGTGTCACCGATCGCTCCTGAGTGCAGAGGTCAGGTTTCTGTGAGAATGTCCTGGTGGCCAAGGTCCACGTCAAGCACAGAACATTGAGAACACAAATGTGGCAGGTCTCGGCCTGGTCTCCTCTCTGCCTCGTGCCCTTCGCTGGCTTGTAGTTACTGTGCGTGGGGACTGGCTGCTGTGGAGGCCGAGGGGTGCTCCAAGGGAGAGGAAATCCAACTGTTCAAACTTTCGAAAAATGGCCCATATTAAGAAATTATTTTCCCATCACTGTACAGTATACACACATATACATGTGTGTATGTATATATAAAATATATGTAGTATATATAATATATGTAGTTCTATAAGAGAGAACTATCACCTGACACAAAAATACCCGTACTACCCGTGATATGCTCTGATATATCCCATTCTGTTCCATTTGATCACAAAAAAGATTTTGGCCACCACTCATTAAGTTGATTTCATGAACCACCAGTGGGTGAGTTTGTTTGCAAAGCACTGGCTTTTCTTGTAGGGTTATATTGAACCTGACCAGGAATCCTACTCTGCTTTGAATTCTTCTCTAAAACCATAGACCTATTTTTTATCCATACGTAACTTACACAAGATCTAACACAAATCCTCACAACTGTTCTGCGCCGAGTTTCCCAGCTGACAAATGGTGACATTGAGAGCTCTGACCAGTCTTAAGATTCCAAAGCAAGGGCTCTTCCCATGTGATCAAACTGCAGCTGTCGTCATTGGTTCCTGCCCAGCCTCCCCAACCTGGCCGTAAGCGCCAAAAGGACCAGGAATGTGCCTAATGCCTAATGCTGTGCTGGGTGCCCAGAAGAGGCTCAGTGAGTGCCTGATAGCAGAATGGTATAATAATCTTGGTCAAAAGCCATGTCCTGCTCTTGACATTGTGTTTTAGGCCATCTTTGTGCCAACATCTTATGTAATACTTAGTAATCATGCCTCTTATATGGTATGATTATACTTCATGTATGATATCAGATCTGTGATACTCTGTGAGCCATTATTTGATGAGTTGTTATTGGAAAAGTTTCCCAAGCTTGTAGGGCTTCTTCAGTGGACAAATGGGAGGTACTGAGAGGGAGGGAGAGAGAGAGAGAGACTGGTTCCTACCTGAGCTTGGGCTTTCCCCAGAGCTCACAGAGAGTTCCAGAAAGGTCAACAGGAACAGCTAGACAGGAAGGGCTTTGTTTTTGCTTGTTTTCCCAAACAGCTGGCTTCCTGAGGCTATAATTTGTAGGCCCGATTTTACCAGACTCTGAATTTGTGATCAATGGTAAGCTATCAAGAATATGTCCCGATCTCTGCCATCTTGGGTCTCTCCAGCTAAATCCAATGTTCTTGAGGAAACACAAACATGCATCTGTCCAGAGGCATAAGCAGGTATGAATGGGGAGGTAGGGTAAGGGCAGTTAAGACTGAACTGACACTGAATAATCTGTTGACTGAATAAATGACTGTATGGATGAAAAAATCAAAGCATGAATGTACAATATGCATAATGTATCTTGTGTGCATATGTACATGTGTTTTTATATGTGCTCACATGAGGCTCTTTTCCTAGACGATCTGGGAGGGGAAAGTTGACAACAAGGGTACGTGGGTATGTGGGGAGGAAAGGACAGATGGAGACAGGAGTCGAGGGGAGGAATGGGAAAGTAAGGATGGGGAAAAAGAACAACAGGGGGACATGTGGCTGGAAGGCAGGAAGAAGGCCCAGCAACCCTGAATGTGGACCGCAGTCTTCGTTAGTTCTAGAATTATCTTTATCGTCCCTGCTACCATGTATACTCTGTAGGACTCAAAGTGCACGTTTCACGTGGTGGGAAGCTCCCTGTTTACGAACTCTTCTGGAACAAGTTTTAAAATGTGTTTCACCATCTCAGTCTGTGCCTTGGAAAGGAATGGGAGGAAGCCGTGGCCCCCTAAACCCAGTTCCTGTGCAAAAACTAATACAGGAAGGCCTCCCTAACGTGAAATCAAACAGAACCCCACCAGCAGGAGGAACATAGGTGATGTTGCAATGACACCTTCCAATCTCATGTTCAATGAGCTTAGGGAAGAGAACAGCATTCTCTCCAAAAGTCAGGTCAAAAGTCTCTCCACACACCGGTTTCCCAATCCAGGACCTGTGATACCAAGTGAAACAAAGGCCCTTAATAAGCCAAAGCTCTTTGCTCTCCTGGGAATCGTGTTCTCTCACAGCATGTTTGTACATGATTCATTTGTATTGAGACGAGAGTTTAAATCTTCAAATGAAGCATTTGGAGACAGAAGAGGCCAGTGGTTCCGAGGGCAGAGCAGGAGGCTGGTGCTACCCTTGTGTGTGGGAGAGACGTCGAGATGAAGGGCACAGATCTGACATTGGTTCTACCGCCAGCTCCGTCAGTCACCTAACCTTCCTCTGCCTCACCTGTGAACGGGGGATAACATGGTTTTATCGCATCGGAATACACGCGCTAACACAGGTGATGCGCTTCAAACAGTACCTGAGCATAGCAGGCATTCCACAAGTCCTGGGTATGAATAGGATATAACAAGATAAATATTCCTTGGCTAAACGTATGCACCCAACACTGAGTTAGGCTGTCTATGAAGGTGCAGGAAGTAAAACACAGTCCTCATCCTTAAAGGATTTCAGCTGAAACAGGAGCAGTAAGATACGCAGAAACGAAAAAGACACAATAATGCAGTCATTTATATAACGTGAAAAGTATTAGAGAGGTTAGGCATCTTTTGCCACCTAACCAATCAAAAGTCATGTAAAAGCGTTATAATGAGGTCAGTAACTTAACAAGCGACTACAATCAATGAGGCCATGCTGGCTGCTGGGAATTGTGCTGCGTGTCACGTCTGCTGTAGCTGAGGTGCCAGAGGCTTCAAACTTCTGTAGTGTCTTTGCTTTTGTTGCCCCTGTGGTCTTGAGGATTTTTAAAGAACTCTTTAGAGTCTGTTCTGCAGTCCAGCTGTGACCCACTGTCGTGGCCGAGCCTTGGAGGTGTGGTGGAGAGGTGTTGGGGAGGAATGCATCCTGTAACTTCACGGTCAGATCTCAGTGCTTTAGTGGGCCTGGGCCTGGGGGATGTGACCATCACAAGTGGTTCTTAGGCCCCTTCCCCCTTAGGCAAGACCTGAAAGGTCGAGGCGCCTGGAGGCAGGACAAGGTACACCTCCCAGGTGGGGGGAGGCTCTGGAAAAGTCTTTCCCCTGGAGAGGAGGGCTTTATTCTGGAAGATACTCTGCACTTCCCTCCTGCCTGCTACTGCAGACTATATACAGGCACGAATCTAAATTTCTAACAGATCTTTGGAAGGAAGGACACATTTTTCAAAATCATGTTTAATTCGGAATGAATGCATGTATTTTTTAAAAAATAATAAGTGTTATTTACAGTGAAATGAATGGATCTTAAATGCACAGTTTGGAGAGATCTGGAAAATGCATACTTTCTCACCCCTATCAAGCTATAGAAGATTTCCATTACTTCATAAAGTTCCCTGGTGACCCATCCCACGCAGTCCCACCCTCCTTTGGGCAACCACTTCCCTAACTTCTGTCATTATGGATGAGTTGTGCCTGTTTTGGAACTGTATATTAATAGAAACACAGTGGGCATCCTTTATGTCTGGCTTCTTTTGCTTAGCATAATAAGTTTTAAAGTTAGAATTTGGGAATTAAGGTAAAGTATCCTCATAGAAAATTCTCATTATTACTAAGGTGACTGAATGCAGACCAAAAAGAAGGCCCACATGTAAAAGATTCCTGGTGTGTTTCCACCTCCTGGATACTTGGCCAAAAAAGCCGACAGGTTTTAGTTAAACGTTACAGAAACGAAAGCCCACTTGTCTCTGTGCCCCCATCACCACACCTTCCTGAACTCTTTATTGCTTTTGAAATGGAAGAGTGAGAAAATAGTTCCTTTCCATACCTCCGAGAGGGATAGCAAACCTGCTATATGCGTGGTGGGATGATTCTATTCCTGCCTCAGGGCGTAAGAAGAAAACCCCGAAATATATTCTCCAACTTAAAAATGAAATCCCAGCTTAGATGTGAAATCCTGGAATAGATTTCTTAACATCTGTTTCAGTAGAAACCCGTCTGAGAAAATATCTTTTCCTTCTTTAAAACTGTGCTTACGCATGTGTTCAAACTGTGGACTGAATGTTTGTCTCCCCCTCCAAATTCATATACTGAAACCCCTAACCCTCAATGGGATGGTATTTGGAGGTGGGGCCTTTTGAAGGTAATTAGGGTTAGTTGAGGTCAGGAGGATGGGGCTCCGTGATGGGATTAGTGCCCTTCTAAGAAGAGATACCAGAGAGCTCGCTTGCACTCTCTCTCTGGGCACACAAAGAAGAGGTAGGTGACCATGCAGGGAGATGTTGCTGAGACAAGAGGCCTTGCTGGTGTCTTGATCTTGGGCTTCCCAGCCTCCAGAACTGTGAGAAACAAATTTCTGTTTAAGCCACTCAGTCTGTGGTATTTTGTCACAGCAGCCTGAGCTGACTAAGACAGGAGGTCACATCTATTAAATACTAACCATGTGCTAGGCACGGTGCGACATCTAATCTGTGAAACAAAACCAGGAGGTTGTGGCAGTGATTTCCACACGTGTGAAAACACGCAGTCCTGAGAATTTACACGTTTTGAGCACAGCTCCGTGTGATTCCTGTGTGAGCAAGTGTGGATCATGTCTGTGGGATGGGAATTCTCTAATAGGAATTTGGCAAAGGTGTATCTTAAAAAATTCTGGCTTGCTGATCCTTGAATATTGCTTTAACCTGATTGTGTCTGCCACCGGATCTGAATCAACATCCCAATGCCTTGCTAATGAGTAATCCTACCTGTTCTGCTTAATCCCATGAATAATCAATCCAATGTAAATGTGTCTTAATGCCTCTAATAAAACCCCCGGCTGGGCAACCCACGAGGTCTTTCTCCCCAAGATGGG